>JAUZST010073259.1:0-21508 GCA_034779995.1 Parotocinclus haroldoi
TTCAAAAAAGCTTTCTTAAGAAAAATATAATTCCTTTTTTTTTTTTTTTTTTTTTTACACTTTTTCCTTTAATGTTATTAGGAGGTTTTTTGAAATATAACAATTTACCAAAAGTTTTTACTCAATGATGATTTGGTGACTCAAAAAACATGTAAAAAAGAAAAAAACGAATGCCCAATATGGCATCTTCTTCCTGCCGCTCCATTACATTCCAGATTGGTTTAAACTTCTTTCTTAATTGTAAAAGTGGAAACTGCAGATCTGATTTATAAAGACTGACACAACTTTATCGTGTTTCAATTGGACAATGTTCCCTAAGGACTAAGGGACTCAAGGAAAACTACACTCTGGTGAGACAGGACATCATGGACGACTGTTTCGGGGTCCCTAGACTGTTGCGAAACAGGGAACATGATATTTCTGGTCTTCCTTCCTTTCCTTTTCATACAGTAGTAGAATGATGAATCCCCATTCTTACTGAGGAAGAAACGTGTAAAAGCTGAGCTGATGTGTTACATTGCCAGGGGATTTTTTTTCTCAATTTAAGAGACCTATTAGCTTCTTCATGCTTGATTCAATAAGAAAACTTTATAAAGTGGTTTATGAGCACTGAGGGCACAGGGTCTGTTTGGATAACCAGAGTAAGGAACAGGACACCCTGCACTACCTTCTCCCTGAGGAACAATCAATTAGTCCTCCCCATACACCAATAAACAGGAAATCAGGAGCTGTAGATCATGGATGGTTATTTTTAGTCTATAATCATAAAGTCATGAATTCACTTTGACTTGTTTAACAATATGTGCTGCATCAAATTGAGACAACGTTCTATTGTAAGACATAGTGAATAACATAAATAAATGTGACTTGGCTTGTGAAAATATTCAAAGGAAGCATTCTAATGTCTGAAAGGGCGGGGGGCATCACCACCCATGCTGGGTTTGTCAGTTTCATCCTGACTGCTTCCCGACTGACTGATAGTAAAACAATATTTACACAATCGATCAAGTAATTATGTGGAGAGGCAGCATGTCATACAGACATACAGTTTAAAAAACACATAACATCATAATTGTTACAGTTCATGCTTTTGAACAGTACTCATACCCCATTTATGACTTTTTAAAAGTATTCACTTGCAGAATAGAACCCAAGAATTTAAGTTAAATACAGTGATATTTAGAGCTGATATTCATTAAATTTAAAATACATTAATTTAATAGGGGTATATGCAGTACTGTGCAAAAGCCTTAAGATTAATTATCTTCCGTATAATCCACACGGGGCTAGCTGGTGCCCACCTGGCAACTCTGGGCACAAGGGCAGGAACAACCCTAGATGTGGTGCCAATCCATCATATGGCACACACACACATACACACACACACACACACCAAGGGGCTCTTTAAAGACACCATTTAACCTAACACACATGTCTTTGGACTGTGGGAGGAAACTGGAGTACCCGGAGTAACCCCACACAGACACGGGGAGGACATGCAGAAAGGACCCAAGCCGATCTACCCTGGGATTGAACCTGGGACCACAAAAGTCTTGGGCTTCCTTACAAAATGTATATTTATATTCTGCTTATTCTTTATTTTATTTTTGTGGATATTGCACTGCAGTTCTACAATTACAGACTACAGTACATACAAACTCCAGCAGTACCATAGTGTCTGGTCCACTTGTATCAGCGTAACACACACTAACACACCACCACCATGTCTGTGCCTCTGCAGCGATGTAATTACAAACTACAAAGTGAGTGACCACTAAAACACAGTACTGTATATGGAATATGGAACCACATGTTTGAGCAAAAACAGACAAATGCTATTTTGTCTTATATTTAAGTCTAAACTTTGACATTTGCAACCAAGTCTTGCTGGTAAAATAGCTGGTTCTTATAGAGAAGGAATCTGGCATGCGAGAGTATAAATGCTACATAGTATGAAGTCAGTAGAAACATGTGGAATGATTGAACTATGCATTTTATTAATTGCGTTCCCTTTTATTAGCAGACGAACAACAGTTCTTGGCCCCACCTCCTGTATATGGTTGTCACACGCCCACAGACAGCCAGACCCTGCTTCTACGAAATACCTATAACAGGTACAAAACTGGAAAATTTACTGATGAACTAAACTTGTTTTTTGAGGTGACACACACTGCTGTAATGGTATAAACTATCGTTTAAAATGACCATCCAATTTGTTAAGTGTGTCTATTTGTTTGTATTTTTAAGAGGAAAGAGTTGTGTTTGTGTAATGTTGAGAAAAGAGGAAAAAACATTTTATTATAGCCTTTAATGAGACTTAAGTAGGCCCCAAACTAATAACCACTCAGGTTTGGAGGAAATCAAATATGCTAGTCTGCTAACGTGGAGCCTCAATAATCCAATCCCTTCAAAGAAACAGACACACTTACCTATGTTTGAGAGACGGAAGGCGGGGAATGGATCATTTCCTTGCTGGCACAACAGTGTCCTTATCTTCTAATCATGATGTCTGATATCTGCAAACTAGAAACACACAAAATAAGGTAATCTGATTTAAAACCACAGGCACCTAACAAATTAAAAGTCAAGTCTATATCTCTAGTGCTTTTTACAATGGTGTCAAATTGTGTCAAAGTAGCTTTACAATTTTATATTATCGTCTAATATGTAAGGCAAATCCCAAATTAAGCAGGATGACTATGATGACAATGGCAAGGAAAAACTCTTTAAACATAATAAGGGAAAGAACAAGATTCAAAAGGAGACTCACTGTACTTGGGTAGCATAGATGGTTTAAGTTATTTAATGAATACATGTATAATTATAGTTTAAAGAAATATAAGCTAAATAAATAATAAAGAGAACACATTTAAAAACATAATTATGAATAATAACAATAGTAAAAACTTGTAAAATATCTTTATCAGATTATATCTCCAGTTCTTAGTTTCCCAAACACCAAACAAAATGTTAATATACTATTTTTTAAAAGAACTTAGCCATGTTGCTTAGAATCATAATGTCATAAAGGAAACACAAGGGTATGAGCAGGAACCTTTAATATGTGGTTTACTGTGAGTAGTGTCACAGTTGACTAAAGAAGTATCAGAAATGAACATCTTGGCACAATCTGGCATGAGTCTGCAACCCAGTCTAACCCCACAGTCTGTATAGAGAACATCTGCGACCCAGTATAATTTCCAGTCCATTTCCTCCCAATTTCTTTCTGTTGTCGTCTTTCTCAGAGACACAGGATAAGGTAGAGACTGTAGGTAGAAGTGGAGTTGAGTAGAATTGAGGGATTGGGGATGTGGCACAAGAAGCTTCAAGGAGTAATTAGTATGAGAAGAGCTAAAAAGAACTGAGAGTGGAAGGAGTTTCATCATTTACAGCTCAGTGATGAAGATTCATTTTTCAAAAAGTGCTCACATCCCATTGGAAAAAGAGGTGAGGGTATCAGAATGGAGGTTTATAAGAGTCCATGTCTGCTCCTCACACATCCCATCATAGATCTGTGTACTCAAACAGTGTCAAACTCATGATCTACACGTGCTAAAAATGGAGATTCCACTTCTTCTTACACAAGGCCACATTTAAACCTTGGGGCTTTAGAAGCTTGGAAAATATATCAACTGTTTAAAAATACCAGGTTTATGGAAATGCAGTGTTTATCAGTGAAATACTTACAAGATAAGAATATACTGTGAAGCCTCATTGATTTAGCCTTGTGCAAAGTTGGTGAATATTGATTGGAAAGAACTGAAAAACACAAGCTGCATGTTTATTTATACATTTAGAAAATTAGTGTTTAATTACATACATTTGCTGAATTCCACATATTGTACAAAATCAAATCTGCTGTTAATGAAATTTATGACATATTTAAAAGATGATTCACAAGTGTTTTTAAAAGGAATGACAATATTATACACCTTTTTCAGTTAAAATAGACCCTTGGGTTTTTTTGTCAAATGTTTTTGACATGCTTTGGCCAAGACACCACGCAGACTGAGCACCAGAGCACCGGTCTTATCAGTCTACAGAATACTTTTCAGAATGTTTCTGTAAATGATAAGGAGCCGCTCACTACACCCGACTCACATGGTATCATGAATTACTACTGACTTTACTTCTCTGTATGCCCTGAATGCAGGCGATTCACTCTTGCACTTTGTTTGAGAAACTGACTAACTATTATATAGATAAATCATAATTCTTGGAGCCTTGAATCTAAGAACTAGATTCTTAGAAACAAATTCAATTCTTACACACAATAATTAAAGTGCAAACACAATTATACACGTGAAGAGATATTGATTAGATTAGATATTGCACTTGTTTAAAGAATAAAGTGGTGTTTACAATGCTACTTTACCATGTTCATAAAATTAGTGTTACTACTCACAAGCTAAGTTCCCTGGACTAAAGGAAGAAATTGCATTTAGGCTAAAGGCCATAGTGTGAAGGAAGTAGCTGAATTTGTAGGTATATTGAAGTGCACGGTCATCTGGGTCATACAGGAAATTCTTGTCAAACTTGTGACTAAAAGAGAAATCTGATGTACATCGACCGTCGAGCATGTATCATGGCTTTTGAATAAAAATCACTTTGCTTCCAGGCAAGAATGAATTCTAAAAGTTATCGCAGGTCCTTCATAATCAATTTCTGAAAGAACACCCTGGACCCTGCATACCATGAACATATAGAGCAGAGTGGCACACAAGAGGTTTTGGTTTACTCACAAAGTTGCCCAAGTTAGAGTGGGTGAAACGACACAAATATTGGACTGTTCATGACTGGAAATGTGTTATCTATTCAATGGAATCTCATTTTTGCGTTGTGTCAGTTAACCTGGGAAGCCTTCTATGGAAACTGCATGCAAAGTGTAGCTCAAGCTGGAGGAGGTTCTGTGATGTTTTGGGGGAGTTTTATGAGATTATGAGAAAATGGATTTTTGTTGAGATTATAGTAAATTTACATCTTAATGCCTACATTGTGCTGCTGGAGTTGTGCTGTTGTATTCCAAGATGACAATTCTTGCATTCACATGGCTACAGATGTGACTGACCGACCTAATGAACATACAGGAGCAAAATAATGTAGCACTACCTGGAACAACACCTAAGAATGAACAATTTTTACATTTACTTTATTTAGCAGACGCCCTTATCCAGAGCGACTTGCAATTAATACAGTCTTACTGACCAAGAAATTGTGGGTTAAGGGCCTACCTCAGGAACCCAAACAGTGGCAGAGGTGAACCTGGACCATCTGGTCCATAGTCCAGTACCTTAAGCTAGGTCACCACAGTCCCAACAATATATCCAGAAACCTGTCCACTCCAGGCCATATTAACTAATTGAAAACCACAGCCATTCGTGCGTGTGAAGGTATTACCTGCTATTAGGAACATTTCAGTCACAAATGACTAATTTTGTCTGTTTATTATTTATTTGACTTAAGAAGTAGCTCAAAGAGGGCAGCACATACCCACAGGTTTCTGTGCTCTAAGGCTTGTCTGTGCAGTCAAAAACAACTGAATAAAGATCTAAAAAATAAACAGCATGTCTTACAAAAGTAGAGAAGCTATAAAAAAGAACTAAACAAAAAAACAAAATGAAAATCTCTGTCTGAAATGTCATAAATAAGAAGATTACGTACCAAAGACAAGCTCTGTATGACCAACACTGGTCAGGTTTGCAAAGCTAAGCCCTTATATTACAAGCCCTTATATTCTGAAATCTGTGCTCCCCTTGCTGTCAGTGCTCTGGTAACATTACCATGTTACAGCACTGTACCAGGCACGCTGCAGCTCTAGAGCTCTGCAGTTCCTCTGTCCTCAATCAGATATGAGAATGCTGATTACTTTAATCTAGTGGAAAACATCCAGCAGAGAAAAAAGGAGGAACATGAGTGAGTCATTGCATGACCTTACAATTGCAAGAAAAAGGCTTGCAAACCTTGACTTGCACTAATAATGCATTAATTGCACATATTAATGGCCTGATATTCATGTTATTATAATCATCAGGTTATAGACAAACACGTTCTGCTTATGTTCAGACACAAGAATGACAAAACAGGAAACGATGGAACAGTACGTAAAATGAAGATGGAAAATAAACACAGCAAAGTGGAAATACGTTTTTTTTTTCTTCAGTTATTATAACAACAGATAGTTTAGATCACATATCATTAGAAATATTTTTAAGCTACATTGTACACCAAATACAAAATATACATAGAATTACTAGCGGGTTTACATTTATTTTTGGCATGGTCACTCCAGTAATGTTTGTTGAGATAAACAAATAAAATTAAACTTCAATCCTACTTTTTCTAGTGAGAGTCAAGCCTATCCTGACGTACACAGATGGGAAGCCAGTCTACTGCAGGGCCAGCTAGGGCTGCTGTTGTATCACTGGGAATGATCCCTTGACTGATTGCCATTCCCTCAGATATGGCCTCTGAGGATAGGCACTGGAGGCTCTGTAACCCTGAGCAGGAAATACTGTAGTAAGGTTACAATGTAAATAAACCATGCAATGGCTATTCTAACTTATGATTAGCTTTGTAAAACTACAGACATTTAAACTGTTGAAATTCCACATTTCCTCTGAAATATACATTAAAATATATTTCAGAGATTATTTATCAGGAATGATTAAAATCAAACTATATTAAGATGATTTAGTTATTTGACAGTAAATGTGACTTTGTTTGCTGCTCTTCCTCCTGCAGTGATAATGTGTATCCTGTGACAGAATGTGTGAAGTGGAATTCCATCAGCCCTTTGACCTCCACCATTAAGAGGTAAAAATATTCTCTAGTTTCCTTCATGTATATTCAGAAACAACATTCATGTAGGTAATGGTGTGTTCAGTATGAGAGCTTAATTCACATCAGCAAACATCTGCATGAATTCACAAATCCTAACCAACCAACAGGCAAAACCCCCACAAATGTTTACATACACGTATATTTGATAAGCCAACACCAGAGCAGAATACTTGGAATATTTGTAATACTTTGGCATTGCTTAAGGGGGGAAGGGCATTCCCATTGTATCAACAAAGTGAACCCTGCTGTACTCTGCTAAAGTATGAATATAAATTCCTAAATCCATTCGTACTGAGGGTTAAATGTGCGCAGAATAAAAAGAACGGAATTTCACCGGAATGGTGTATTAATAGATGAAACAGATTTCAACACATTTCAACAAAATTGGATAGTTTTGGATTCAGTCATTACCATGCATTCTGGTGCTAGAAAAATATTTGTGAAGTCATACAGTGGAATTCAGTTAAACCAGTTAAACTAATGAGACACACATTATACTATAGGCCTACATGGTCATTTATTTATTGAGGAAAATAACACAAGTGCTACAAGAGTATCTGTGTGTGAATCTCTAGGATTAGCAGTTAATTCCAAATTACAGTCAGGTGTTTTAAATCTATGGGATGACAGCTGGGAGTAGGAACCTTGTTGTAAGTAAAGAACATTGATCATTCAAAGTCAAATCTTCCCAAGAGACGTGCTTAATTTATTATTATTAGCACTAGCAAATGAGATTCCCGAGAACCTCAGAAAAACATTGTTTGATACTCATCAGGCAAGAAAAACCTTTACAAAACTTAAAAAAATAAGATTTCTAGAATGGCCAGGTTCTAACCTCAAACCATGTTGTAGAAGCAGCTCATGGCCGAAACTCAGAACCCATCTAAGTTAAAAGTATTTTTTCACAGAGGAATGAGTTTAAATTCCTCCAAGCTGCTACGCAGGACTGATCAACAGTTACCAGAAATGTTCAGTTCCAGTTATTGCTGTAAATGAGATAACGCACCAGATACTGAAAACAAAGGTGCACAAACTTTTGCCATTCACAGATATGTTATATTCAGTTATTGTCCTCCATATTTAAATGACCAAAAGTAATATTCTTGTCTTATTTGTTTAACTGGGTTCTTTTGATCTGTTTTCAGGACGTTTTTTTTTTAGCTCTAACTTATACAAAATAATATTGAACTAATAATAGATCTTGGTAACACCCTTGATTGAGCTGTTTTTGTTGGGCATCAGGTCCTTGGACAGGTAAAATGTCATGGCATCAGTAACCTTGTAAAGACATTTGTTATTGCTGATATTCTCAGGTGCAGTCACTTTTGCAGAACACCCAGTGCTTCATTTTAAGGAACTTAAACGGATATGGTGTTCCCACCAGACAGTCCAGGCTTTAGTTTTGCAAACATCTGTTTGTGTCGTGTCTGTTTTGTAAAACCCAAACCAGTTCATCTTAAATCAAATGGTAGAAATTAACATTTTTAGTCCAGCTCCTTCATGTTACTGTGTTGCCAAATAAATTCATTTTAAGGTCCCTCCCACTCTGGGCAAATGTCATAACGGAAATGAAATAGCAAATGGATTAGGATGTTATTTTTCAAACACTATTGGGAGGCCATGGCAGCACTTTCAGTGAAAGTAATAAGGTATTTAGCATGATGGTATTCATGATCTCTACATTAAGGCCCATGTGCCACCAGTGTAGCTATTCATAGTTTAGTAGTTCCACAATACTTTTAATATGAAGCCCTACGTACAGAAGAGACTGATCTGAAAGTTTATTTCTAAAGTGCTCAATAATATAAGTGTGAACAAAAACACTGTATAAAAATCACACAACAAGAACACATGACAAAAAACCAGACTGGATGCTGCTGTGGGATCTGAAGAGACCTGCTCATGCATGACCTTACAAAGCTCTAAAATTCCTTCTCACGGTTACACAAGTCTGATCAGCAACAACGGAAAACATTAATTGATGTTCCTGACAGAAATGGCTCTGTCAGTTAATGAACTAAATGAAGTGATTGCTTATGTCTTTAATGAATTGTTTATCAACATCAAACAATTACTTAATTACTTATGCCACTGTCGCCATAGGCTTGCTCAGACTGGGATTGGCTTAGATAATATACTGTTGTAAAGCTGCTTTGAGACAATGCTACATTGTAAAAAGCGCTGTATAAATAAAATTTGATCGATTGATTGATTGAAATACAAAGCTTGCACAAACTTGGTCTTGGTGAAGAGGAGGTTTTGGTGTAAAAGCCTGGAGCATGAGATGAATGTTTAACTGGTTAAAAGATCAAAGCTTTTGCTCAGTCAGCCAATTCAGTGGCAATAAAATATCTGGACATGTGTGTGTATGTGTGCGTGGTGCATGGGGGGGAGGGTTGTGGTATAAGCACTGGTGGAATGCAGCTCAGGGAGTATACATTTAGGCAGATAGTGTAGCTTTAAGCTAACAGGACAAAATAGCTTTCATGGAACCTTAACACTTCATCAGGTGCTGCCCACACATCCTGACTGTGAACTTTCCCACCGCACTCCGCATTGTTTGCAGCTCAGGACCCTTAGTAAGGATGAGTAAAATATTCCTTAATCTTAAATCTAATTATATTTAACTTTCACTGCAAATATCAGAGAAAAGTATTCACTCAGTCACATTTATTCTACAAAATAATCTTCGATTCCTCAGACAACACTGCCATTTAATAGTAGTTCATAGAACCATATGGGCAAGGGATTACTTTGCATTAAGAGGTTCCGCTAATTTATTTAACAAGCAATGGAACCGTTTTCTAGTCCATGATGAGAAAACATTGTTCCTTACATTCTCAATGTAACTCTTTTTTGTTCTTTTTTCATTTATTAAAAAAGTAAGTCCAAGTCAAATTTATTTATATAGCGCTTTTTACAACGGAGCATTGTCTCAAAGCAGCTTTACAATCGTCTATTATCTTAAAAGACCAATCCAAAACAAAGTTGAGGAAGCCTAGGGTGAAGAAGAAGGAAGAAACCTTGGGAGGACCAAGATTAAAAAAGGAAAGCATCCTCCTTGGGTGGCCTATATGGTAATTGAATAATTAAGCTGTAGTAATAGTGAAATTAAGTAAATAATAAAATTTGAATCAATAATAACATTTAAATTAGTAATACAATTCAAAATAAATAACAAAATAGATTTAAGGTAGGAGGTACATTGTCTCCTAATAACTAAATAATGGAGGGAGTTACTGCACTCTGGTGGGAGCTGGGCATGATGGGACTGGTTATTGTTAAGACCAGTAGAGTGAAACTGAGTTGTAAAAAAAGTACATCTTTTCCAGAAATTTCATGTGCGGAGAAACTAGAAACAAAAATTACGATGACAGCCCTGTACTACTGCACATCTTAAGATGTGTGTACAGGAAGAATATACGAAAATAACACCTGAAATACTAAATCACTTGGTATCATCTGTGCCAGATCATTTTTTAAGTGTGAAAAGGAATGGCAACAAAAAGTGCTATATGTTTTACCTTCCCAACTTGTTTGTTAAATGTAATGATAATTTGAATTGTTGGTTGTTGGATATCTGCTAAATGAACAAATGTATATGGAAATATTGGCATAAAAATGTTTTGCTCCCACTGTTAAGTTTGTTGGAAGATCTATCATGCTGTGACTCTTTTACCTTGAAAAGGTTTGAGCAGTCCAATTATGTGTGGGCCTAACAGTGGCAGACTGACATTCTGGTACATAATCCAGTACCTTAACTGCTGATGTACCAGAGTCCCTAAAGTACAACTGATTTGAAATCATGTTCCTCTACTGTTATTTTACAGTCCGAGTTCAGGGTTTGAAAGTGAAACTTCACCAACCGCTGCTCCTGTGGTGTACAGCTGCAGTGCCCAGTACCGCATACACACACATGGTGTATTCCGAGGGATTCAGGTGCGTGTCTCCATATACAAAGAAATATATACATGCACACACAAACACAGCCACTATCCATGTACATTTAAGTGGTGTCTATGCTCAGTGGCTCAATGGTGTGCACAGGTTCATCTTAGTGTCATAAACCCTCCTCCCTCAGGGCAGTCAACCATAGCACAAAATCTGAGGCCAAGGCCAGGTCAGAATGTGCAGTTTATGTAGTTTTGCTTTGATTGCTCAGGTCTGTTGAGTTGTTCAAATAAATGGTTCCAATTCTGACCCCATTCACTCACTCACACTGAGACGCTTTTAAAATTGAAATTAAAGTTTGGGCACCTTTACAGATAACCAGTGAATTTTCACTAAAAAATATGAATAAACTAATAAATGATTACATTTTGAAAACTAAATACAGAAAAACTGAAATACTTTTAGCAAGGTTGTTGTGTCCCAGTCTAGGGATGGGATGTCACAATAGGGAAAAGTGAAGGGAAGGGTAGAAAACAGTCAACAATGCCTGTCACACAATGTACACACAACACTGAAGAATAGACAAAATCAAATTTCCAAATGAATTTTAAACAAGCACGAAGCATGGACTGAAAGCACAACACTAATGCTCCAACATAAAGACTCCTAAACACATGACACCAGCAACCTCCACCATGCTTACACTTACACACAAAAAGAGACAAAAATAATATCTCTGGCATTTATGCACTAACCGTGATACCGAAACATTGATTCATACATTTACACTCTCCTATATTAATAACTGTAAAACCCCCAAAGAAGATATTTCATGTTTTTTTCCCCGGTTAACTTAATTTAATTTGTTAATAAATTCCCATTCTTGCTAATGAAGTAAAAAACTAAAAATGTTTCAACGGGTACAAAAGCAGTATCCACAAAAGGATATTTTTTTTTTGAGGATCAAAGTAGAGGATCTCCAGTTTATCAAATACAGAAAATTATAGACGTTTGACAAAAAAAAAAAACTACCTAAAAGAAATATTAGATAGATGTTATATAATAGATTTTTCAGATTTGGCTAATTTTGCAGTCTTGTTGAAAAATGCATGGACGTTTCTGGAAAAGATGCCATGTTCTCTTCTGCGATAATGCTGTCACCACATAATATCCTGATACACTGGGCACTGATGATACAGCCCCATAATCATGACCTGTTTCTAATAATAATAATCTTTGGTCTACAGCACACGGCATATAAAAAGATAATTGGAGTATTTATTAATCTGACTCCAATGCATGTTTTCACTGTGTCCATGTCACTTCTGGACATGGTTAACATGAGACTATCCCCATTTTCAATGGATACAAAAATGCTAATGGGGTCTCAACGTAGCCAAAAAGGTTGCCAAACATATGAAGCTGTTCAACAACAAGATATCTGATATATGCTCCTCAAATAATTAGGGGATTCCTCAAAATAAAATATCCCATAATTAAATATCCTCTCATTTTTGTGAGCAGTGTATTTGATACAGTAAGCTTGTTTGTTTACTGTGATTCTCCATTAAGATAAACAAAGTGCTTTTACATTTGTAGTGATTAAAAGTATTTTAATTGCAGAGGACTTAAATACAAAAAAACCCCAAGAAAATTGTCATTGTTTTGCGTTTACACTTCAAAAAAGGACTGTTTTTTAACAGATGTAGAATTGATCATCTTGAGATAATCCAGCTGTGAACTTAGTGTCATGAACTGAATCAAATCGTGTTACTTGGCCATGTGGTTATATCAGTGACTCATAATTGACGGTCCCTGAGATCACAAGTCTTTGGTTTAAGCTTGTGCTCTTGCCCTTTATGCATTGAAATGTCTCAGGATTTCTGTTTCAGTAATTTAATGATATTATGCACTGATGAAGGAGAAATATGTAAATACCTTGTGATCTTTCTTTGTTGTTTTCATACATTTTCCATACAGTTCCATACCATATGACTTGTGTTTTGTGGTCTTGGAGATGAAATAAGGTATATATTGTTAAAAGAGTTTTGTTGCAAACTTGATAATGAGCCACTAATTTAGTGTTGGGTTATTTATTATAGGTGTGCTCCGTGTTATTTGGATATGCTGAATGGCACTAAATCACTCACACAAGCAGTATACAAACACTGTAGTAACTCATCATGTAATGGATATGCACTCAGTTCTCCTCAACCTATGCCTATGAATGTGCAGATATTTTTTTTTAAGATTTGAATGTGTGTCTCACTTCTCCTTTCACCAGGATGTGAGGCGAACACCTAGCATCGTTCCCTCAATATCAAATACAGCTGAACCCTGTGAGAAACGGCCATTCATGTGCTCGTACCCTGGCTGCAGCAAGAGATACTTTAAGCTCTCTCACCTACAGATGCATGGCAGAAAACACACAGGTGATATGAAATTTCTTATATGACTGCTAATGCACCAGTATTTGTATTATAATAATCCTTATAATACATATGAAAGACAATTGCACACACAAATAAATTCTCTGAAAGTGAGGTTCACACGGAATGACTTCAGTTGGAACAAATGATCTAATGTACAATCTCGCTCAATCTCGCTCAATATCTCTCTCTCTCTCTCTCTCTCTCTCTCTCCCCCCCCCAAAAGGATGGGAATTTGGGTAGTAATGGTAGTGTTTAAACAAATGTAAAACTACTTGTACGTGTTTGTGTGTGTTTAGGAGAGAAACCTTACCAGTGTGACTTTACAGACTGTGGTCACAGATTCTCCAGATCAGACCAGCTGAAGAGACACCAGCGCAGACACACAGGTCAGAACCTTTTATATCACATTCATTAATAAATTACAGTGGGGCAAAAAAGTATTTAGCCAGCCACTGATTGTGCAAGTTCTCCTACCTAGAAAGATGAGAGAGGTCTGTCATTTTATTCATAGGTACACTTACAAGTAGAAAATAAAATCCAGGAAATCACATTGTAGGTTTTTTAAAATAATTTATTTCTAAATTATGGTCTAGAATATGTATGATAACTGTGATAAATAAGTAACACAACCTTTGTTGGCAATGACACAGGTCAAATGTTTCCTGTAAGTCTTCACCAGGTTTGCTTTGATACAAGGCCCCGTTCTTTCTTCTCTTAACACGGATCAGTCGTCCTGTCCCTTTGCAGAAAAATAGAAAAGCATAAAAAGCATGATGTTTCCACCCCCATGCTTCACAGTAGGTATGGTGTTCTTGAGATGCACTGCAGGATTTGAGTCCCTCTCAGCGTAGTGTGTTACTGATGGCAGCCTTTGTTACTTTGGTCCCTGCTCCCTACAGGTCATTCAAGGGTATCGTGCATAAATATCACCAACACTCAATAACTATAAAATTCTGAACCTCCTCTGGTGTTAACATCAACAGAAAAACTGTACATCAGGAGCTTCATGGCAGGGGTTTCCATGCAAGCCTCAAATCACCAAGCACAATGTCAACTGTTGGTTGGATTGATGTAAATCATGCCGCCACTGGACTTTAGAGCAGTGGAAAGTTCTGTGGAGTGGTAAATCACACTTGTCCATCTAGCACTCAGATGTATATCTCTGGGTTTGGCGAATGCAGGACAACAGTATCTGCCTGGCTGCACTGTGACAACTGTAAAGTGTGGTGGAGGACTGATGATGCTGTGGGTTGGCCTAGGCAACTTAGCTAAAGTGAAAGGAAACTATTATCGAACCAGTCCAGTCTGGACAACTGTATGGCTCCAACTCTGTGCGAAATGTTTAGGGAAGGTCCCTTTTCTGTTCCAGCATGACTCTGGCACAGTGCACAAAGAAATGTCCATAAAGTCATGGCTAGATGAGTTTGATGTGGAAGAACTTGACATCCCTTTGGAATGTAATAAAATGAAATAGGGCAAAGAAGTGTCTGAACTCACAAATGCCCTTCTAGGTGAATGGGCAAGATTCCTACATACACTGTCCATAATCTGGTGCAATGCTTTCCCAGAAAAGAGGAAGCTATTATAGCTGTAAAGGATCCCTCCTGGCATGACTGCCTGACAGGTCCTGTCCTTGTTCAAATGGTATAGATTACACTGTCAATATCATCAGAGTGAAATATTGGGGTTGGGACTGCTAATTCTTTCATCCATTTCTCTCTCCATGGTTTCCTCTCTGTAGGAGTGAAACCATTTCAGTGTGAGACATGTCAGAGAAAGTTCTCCCGCTCAGACCACCTGAAGACCCACACACGGACTCATACAGGTAAAACAAGTGCGTATTCCCCGTTTTATCCTTACTACACTATTCGTAAGACATCTCAAAGAGTTTAGAAACAAACCTTGGTTCTTTGGTGTTCACTCACTCCGTGTGTCTCAGGTGAGAAGCCTTTTACCTGCCACTGGCCGAGTTGCCAGAAGAAATTTGCTCGTTCAGATGAGCTGGTCCGACACCACAGCATGCATGAGAGGAACATCACCAAATTGCAAGCTTCAACCCTCTGAACTGATAAAAACCCCTGCCCATTCCATACATCCTACTGAGGAGGAAATCCAGAACGATGAACCAAAGAGGGGTCTGAATAAAATCTTATAGGAACATTACAGGTCATCTCATTATGTAAATACTCGATAACCCGGAGCCGTATTTAAGAAACAATTTCAAGGCTAAACTTCTCCTAATTGCTCCTAATTGGCTAATTTAAACAAAACTCGTCTCATCTTGTGATTTCAAGAGAAATTAACAAAACATCTTGTCATATAACATTTTACCACCGACTTAAAAGCTTAGACAACAATAAATGTTTATTTTAAATCATATTCCAAATAGCCCAATGCAAAAGATTTCTTAACTGTCTTCCCAAGTCTTTGGCTGCACAACGAATCCAGTGGAAAAACATTATAATGCATTTCAGCAAATTTAAACAAACCATTAACAAAGCAATTATGATCTTGGTTGTTCCACAAACCATAAGATCATCTGAAGCGCTGACATTTTTTATGTTTTTCACATTCTGCCCGGCTTTTTTCCTGGCTCAGGTAGCGTCCCTAACATATGGCCATTCATGCCTGTGTGATGCTCAATCTGACTGGAAGTCAGTCCTGGAGCATTTCCCATTGGTCATTAGCAAGTGGGGTTGGGTATCATTCGCATTTTATAAATTCCGATTATGACTACGATTCTTCTTACAGATTCCAAAATGGTGAAAAATATGCTGAATGTTTTAAGTATAAAGAATATTTTTGTATTTCTGCTTCAGAATGAATCATTTTTATGTTAAACAATTTTCTTTACATTTCAACCTATGATGATGAATAAAAATCTTTACATGGCTTAATGTGCAAAATCAGCGACCCATGAACACCAAACTTCTCTCAATTACTACTGGTCGTTAGTACTCTTCTTCAGAAATAACAATCCTATGGTCTGAAGCGAAAGTAATTATTTTACATTAAGCTTTTCACTTATAATCGGTTTTAAAAAATGGGTGTGGGAGTTGCAACTGCCTTTTACAACAGACAAACTTCCATCTTGCCTTTTTGGCATTTTATAATTCTTTCTGCTAAAATGTTCAAAAAAATCATCTGGGCAGGGTGCCAAACTTTCATTAAGACTGCTCATGAGTTCATAATCACCTCAAATTAATTCAAGAAACAGTCAGACCTGCATCTGCCTTAGGATTACTGACAAGGTTCTTAATAAAAAAAAAAGTACTTCTGCGAATACAGGTTCTGTACTCGTTTATGGAACCCAACTACTACATAAATGTGTTGGTGTACTTAAATATACGAAAATTAGGGGATACTTCAGAAATGTAATTTCCCATAGTGAAATATCACCTAATTAGGGATATATTGGGTCTGATACTGTGCTCATGTACTCGTAGAATTACTCTGATAAATGGCGCCCAATACCAAACGACAGCAATGTAACGTTGAGCAGGTAAGTGAAGAAGCAGTGTCCACAGTTTGGTAATATTTTAGCATATGTGAATGTTGAGCACAGTGGAATATTACCCGATGAAAACACGATATATATGTCATTTTATTATAGTCAAAGTGAGAAAGATCTTAAGAAAATAAAACATTATTTGAAAGTCACTGTAATAAAAAAAGTAATGTCATTATACTCATTATGGCAGTACTGGCAAGTAACCAAATACAAGTTGTGGCCAAAAGAATGGCATACATTTTGGTTTTCACAAAGTTTTCTGCATCCGTTTTTCTTTAGAACCTTTTGTCACAAAAATTATTATAATTTAGATGAGCAGTATGTGATGTGAGCAGTGCGTTTTTGAACTTTTTATTGACAAACACATTCAATTTAAGCAAAGACTTAGTAATTACAGTATTGATCCTCGTTCTTTAAAACTTCTACAATTCATCTCGGCGTGCTGGATATCAGCCTCTGTCAAAAATCTTGAATGGTGGCAAATCATTCTTGCCTAATCAGGGGATAAACAAACGGGTTTCTATTTTTAAACTCATTTTTTGAAGATTGACCACAGGTCCTCAATGGGTTTGAGACCTGGAGAGTTTTCTGGCCATGTGGCAGTGTTCTTAGGCAACACTGAATGAACCCACTCTCCTGGATAAGAACAGCCCTGCACATGAATGATCTCGAGATGCTTCACTGTTGCCATGATACTGGACTCATGATAGTGCTCACTTTTTCTTCTCCAGAGAATCATTTATCCAGATGTTCCAGGCAGTCTGAAGGGGGGTTCATTAGAGATTTTGATGTTTTTATTGGAGAGATGTGACTTCTTTGCTGCCCTTCTTGACACCAAGCCATCAACCAAAAGCTATTGCATCACTGTGCCTTTAGATGCACTAACACCTGCCCGCTGCAATTCCTGAGCAAGCTCTGCACTGGTGGTGACCCGATCTCATAGCTGCACTTTCTTGGGTGCCTTTATGCCTTCATCACTGCAAATGAAGCACTCCTGAAGTTCTTGAAGATGATAAATGGTTGTTTAGGATGCTCTCCTATTAGCAGCAATGTCTTTGCCTGTGAAATCTTTTGAAGTAATGCAATGATGTCATTTTCAGTACAGCATGGAGAAAGAAAATGATTTTAATTTCTATATTATGTTTTTGATATAGAGGTCACAGAGGCCAATAGAAACTCATTTTTTGGAAAGGATGACAGGTACCAGAAGTTTTCATAGAAATGAGTGTGAGATGGAATTTTATAATGAGGCTCAATTACCCCCAGCAAACTGCAGAATCCAGGAAATTCTACAACAGAGTAGGGCTGCAAATCAGAAGCTATAAACTTCCCTATGGCGACTCGTGTTTTCTCTTTGGTTCGATAACTGACACGTTTGGATGGTGTCTCTGCAAATGAGTTTGCATATTGGAAGTATTAGCACCGATGTTTGATACTTGTGTTGAGCAAAGTTTACACACAGTTACCGTTTTGTTCACCATTCTTTCCATGTCATTTTTGTAGCCATTTTACAGTCAGCTAATCGTCCAGTAGGCTAACCAAAACAACAGAATGACTTTTTCCCCTGCTCGTGTCGTCATAGTAACACACCTGTTATCCACCGTGCCACTAGATGTCGTATGAAACTACAGTACGCCTCAGAACTCTCTTCTGCTCTGCAAATGGCTGCAACTCTAGTGCGGGTTGAGAAACGGCGCAACAAATAATTTTTTAAAAATCTTAATGTAAACGATTCACAGCTTGTATCGTATCAAAACCCCGTATCCTAAAATAAATGAATATTACTCCGTATATCGTGACACCCCTACTGTCCAAGTGTAAAACCAGAGCCAAGGGACAAGCAATGAGGCTGAAAACAAACCCTGAAAACAGCTTAGAATTACAGTTCATTCCTAAAACTGGAGCTTCTCTTACATTTTATTTATACAGGAAATCATATCCAAATTTTTTTAGACTATAGTTTAACCTTGTGGCATTTGTAAAGCAATGTGTGTCTTTTCACTCGTCAAAGAAGTCTTGCCACCAAAGTGAGAATTCTGCCTGATCATGTTTATTAAAAAGTGTACAAAAAAGAAAGTTAACAGTAACACAAACGGCGGCAGGAACAGAAATTCAGAAGCCGCATCGGTTCTGCATCGGTTACTTTATGACTGCATGAAACACACTATCCAGAACTCGAGCGAGTTCCTGCACCAGTAAATTACACATGCTGGAAAAAAGGAAGACTTGGGATCTCCAAATATACAGAACGGAACTTATACAAAGTTTTGTCCCCCTGGTAAAATGGCATGCTTGCTAACAAGTCCTGTAGGGAGGAAATTAAATAGGACACACAGCAGCAGATTTTTTCAGCTTAAGTCTGTTTGAGGTTACAGAAAATATCCTTAATGCTACAGCATTTAGCAGACAGCCTTAATCACAGACACAATTAAGAGCCCAGCAGTGGGAACTTGGCAGTGCTTGGACTTCAACACTCCACCTTCTGGTCAGTAGTTCAGTACCGAAAGCACTGCACAAACACTGGCTTTTATTAGACCAGGGATGCCAAAACCTGTGTTATTGCTGATTGCCATATTTAATGCTTTTTGGATGTACGAGTTTGTTCCTCGGCTTTGCCTAAAGGATGTAGAAGAGAGAAATAACACCACAATCTCTCCAAAAAGAGAAAAATACATTTAAAAATTAACACCATTATCAAGACATGAACGTTCAAGATCAGCTCTAAAGTGCATTGAAGTCAACGAACACTGCGACGTGAGGGCAGCAGTAGATTCTTCAGTCACCATAAAAGTCTCAAAAATGTGGTACATCAACCCTGATTTCCCGGGTACTGGTATGACCCCACACTCACGTTCTCATGTGCTAAGCTTCACTCGTCCTGAACAGAAAAAAAAGAAAACGTGTTTATGAGATAAACCCCACTTACACAAAACAGTCCATCAGACTGCTGATAACCAATCCTAAACAACGCTAGCTTAGTACAAGGTCTGATTTTTACTGATATATGCACACAAACTAAGTGTGCGCACTAAATGTAAATCTCACTTTGCATATATTTAGCATATTTACATGGTACTGTACATAGTATATTCATTTTGAAGTAATTTTAAATATCTTTATTACATCTCACAATGCTATTGCCCAATCCTATGTGAATAGCATACACTACATTTGTAATTTTGTAATTTTAAAATTGTAATGTTTACAGCAATTTACATATAAAAGATTACTGGTTCCTCTGTTATGCATTTCAAAGTTTAAATAAGTTAGTTAACTAATGCTCTCTGTTTCAGAACTCACTATAGTATTATAATATAATAAATCAGTGCAACAATAAAGGTATTTATAGAAGATATAACACTTAATTAAATATTGGTGTATAAAGACGAATAAAAGGTAAAAAAAACAAAAACAAAAGCACAGTGTGTAAAAAAAACAAAAACAAAAAAAAACTACAACTTTATCTTGTTTCCAGATGGCATAAAAGTACTGCTGTCTGTAAAGATGCCCTCAGAGCCTACTTTTGGGTAGTGTACCTCTACCCAAAGTGGAGGATTGCTAGACATGCCTCTATGACACACTCAAGGACATGTTGCTCAGTTGACAGCCTTTCAGAGGGGATCCAACATTGGACGCTTCACAAGAATGGACATTTTGACAAATTGCAACCATCTAGTTCTGTAAGGGGATGCAAACACGGAGAACAGACTCTGGAAAACCCAGACAGATCACCAGTAGAGAATCATTTAATCAACCAACAAGCTTGAGCAGCTCCTACAGGTGGCACCTTCACTACACAGACTTTCTGCCTGGACCATTTCCAGGTTATCACAGCACCCATTACATGTTCTGCCATTGACAGCCAGTAACCACATGCCTTCTTTTGCAGCTGTATCATGAATGAGAAACCTGAACTGCTATGGATAAAACTGTATTATCCATAGTGATGAATCCATGGATCTGTCTATGATCAGGTTTGAGTATGGAGGTATCGTGGTGAGCGCTTCACTCCTGCCTTTGCTGTAGAGCGGGGACACTGCCCCAACTGTTGGTGTGTGCAGAACATCCTGCTGCCACACATTTCCTCTCATGGCAGAGCTTCTAACTGGCATTTGTTCAGCAGAATAATGATTGCCCAAATACAGCAATTTCCCAACAACGTTTCTGCCAGATTCTGCCAATATTTCCCTGACCTGCCCAGTTGCTTTAATCGACAAAAAAATGAGTCATAGTTGAATGTCTAGCACTAAACAATCTCTCACCAAGAGGTACAGTACCCAAAACTAGCCTCAGAGACTTTTAATAGAAGGGTTTAGCACTTTTATGCCATCTAATGGAAATACTCAGTCTTTAATCATTTCTTTAATTAAATCATATCTGCCCAAAACATAAATGCATGCGGAGGTTTGCAGCAGGTTGGCTTTTCTATCTAGATGCTTTATTTTATGTGTCAACAAGTCTAGGTACTTAATTATTAAACACACAGTCATGTCATTAATGAATGAAGAGCATGTTAAAGCCCATTCTGAGTATCAGACAGTGTTAGCTGCACTTCACATGATAGTCCAGCCAATTAGAAGCAGGAATGAGTGCCTGCACGCGCACACACCCACACACAGATACACACACAGATACACACACAGAGACAGATACACACACAGAGACACACACACATACAGAGACACACACAGAGACACACACACATACAGAGACACACACACATACAGAGAGACACACACATACAGAGACACACACATACAGAGACACACACACACACAGAGACACACACACACACAGAGACACACACACACACAGAGACACACACACACAGAGA
>JAUZST010073270.1:0-20000 GCA_034779995.1 Parotocinclus haroldoi
GTGTGTGTGTGTGTGTGTGTGTGTGTGTGTGTGTGTGTGTGTGTGTGTGTGTGTGTGTGTGTGTGTGTGTGTAATTACATTACTGGTCATGTTCATGCTTGCTTGTTAGCTCAAATTTGAAGTAGAGACTGTTCCAACTTGGTTGATGTGGTTAGAGACTCTTTTTGTGTAAGTTACTCATGTTGTGTGTGTGTCTTTCTGCTGCTTAACTGTCTTTCATTTGTCCTTCCACTACCTGTTTATTCTATCTAATCTACAATTATATAAACTGGTTCTTAGTCACTATGTTTCCTCTGCTTGATCTTCTGTGCTTTTTGTAATATCAATCTAATCAATGCATTTTTGGCTTCCATCAATCAAAGGTATCAGCTGTTACAATCCTTCATCAATTACTCATGTTTTCAGTAGTTTGTACATATATGTTATTTTGTGAAAATCACCTTTATATTTAAACAACACTAGTATAAAAGACTGTGACTATGGCGCATAAGTGTTTTCTTAAAATGCAAACCATTTCAAGACAGTCACCTAAAATTCATAACAAATTTGAATGAAAGGAGAACACGACAGCAATAGCCAGCCAGGCAGAAAGAGCAAGACAGAGACTTGGAAGCAACAGCAACAACAACAAAACTAATTAATCCTAGAGCAATCCAAATGCATGGTGAAAAACAGAAAAAGTGGTTATATCTCACTAGGGGATATTTAATTTCAAAGTATCCTCTACGTTTTGTGAGCAGTATAGTACTAATAAAATGACTATGTTCAGCATTAGAACTTAGCTCGCACATAAATGGTGCATCCCAAACCCGCCCCTACAAGCTCCCTTCATCTGAAATCAGAACAATAGGATAGAGTGAACCCCCATCCCCAATCCTTGACCTCTGCCTCTGTGTGGGTGTGAGGACTGGAAGCCGGTTGCTCTGTAAAACGACTGCTAAATGTCAGTCTTTGCAGATGGACAGTGAAGACGCTGGGATAGAAGACTGGCATTTAGACTGATAGATCACAAATGAATGAAGCTTTGTATCAGCTGACGCTGATTATAATATCGACTACGGCATCACAACCGGCGCTCTTATCCATATCCTCTCAACCTCACACACATTACCATAATGATACATGCAAGCAAAATCAGAAAGCTAACAGACGCCTCCCTACATGAGCGTCTCCCTTTTTTCCTCGGAGCACACCGAGTATCTGTCTATCCTTTTCTCTCTTGCCTTTCTTTGTTTTTATATGGGAGTGGAAGTCAGTACTCGCGGGGGAGGTGGAAGTTAGTCTGGACTCAAATGCCAATGGTAGAAGTCAAACAGCCGGGCAACTCTAAGCTAATCTCTGCAGTGTAATCACGGTCATGTCGGCCACACAGGAAATGAATAAGTTAAAATAAAACGATAGCTGCTTTTTAATGAAGTGCTGATCGAACATCTCCACATGACTACAACAGACATCCAAACAAAATAACTTCTGTAAGTGCTTATATGAACTACAAAACATTTACAGTCAGTCGTTCAGCAAAAACCTCACAACTTACAACAACAATCTTACAATGTATAGGCCAATCAAATATGGGCATGTTTAAGGGTCTAGCAGTGGCAGCTTGGTAGTGCTGGGGCTTGAACTCTGGACCTTGTGGTTAATAATCCACTATCCTAACTGTTGCATCACTACCGTCCTATTAGAACAGGTTTGCAGCTCTCTGTCCAACAAAGTGTAAGTGTACATTACTGGCTTTTGAAATACATCTAACAAGCATCAATTCCAGTTTTCTGTACGGGATCACACCATCACACCTCGTGAAAGTGCTGAAATTACCCAGCAGTAACAGTTCCTTAACTCTGATATATCTAGACACCACTCCAAATCGCTTACTTGAATTGTGCAAAAAAGTGCAGGAATACATGATTTGATGTACGGAAACATATCCTGGCCGGCACTTTATTAGGTACGCCGTGTTACACTGCTCACAAAAATAAGGGGAAATTTCATTATGGTATATCTCATTTTGAAATAGCACCTAATTTTTGTGAACAGTATAGTACCTGGTTGGACCCACTTTTGATTGCCTTCATTGTTTTTGGTATAGATTCAACCTGGTGCTGGAAACGTTAATCAGAGATTTTGGCCCACATTGACATGATGGCATCACACAGTTGCTTCAGATCTTTAGGTTGCACATCCATGACGTGCATCTCCCATTCCACCAAATCCCAAAGGTAACTGGTTACTGTGGTGGCCATTTGAGTTCAGCGAATTCACTGTCATGTTCATGAAGCCAGTTGGAGATGATATAAGCTTTGTGACATTGTCTGCTGGTAGCCATCAGAAGATCTGTACACTAGCCAGTAAGAACATTGGCTAGGTCCAGTGTAATGCTCATTTGGTATTAAGGAGCTCAAAATATGCCAAGGAAATATCCCCCGCACCATTACACCACGAGCAGCACCCCGAACTGTTGATGGCCCCATCTTTCATTCATGTGGTTCAATTCTCCCCGTAACATCTGAATGTCACAGCAGACCAGGAACCATTTTTCCAATGTTCTATTATCTAATTTTGATGAGCACCATCAAACTGTATCCTCAGTTTCTGCGCCTATTAGCTGTTCCAGTTTCTGTTCCACAGCCCATCTGCTTCAAGGTTAGTTGTGGTGTATATTCAGTGATGTTCTTCTGTGTACCTTGGTTGTAACCAGTGCTTATTTGAGTTGCTTTTGTCTTCTAACAGCTTGAACAAGATCAGCCATCCTCATCTGATCTCTGGCATTAACAAGGCATTTTAGTTCCAAGAAGTACCATGCCTACAGGCCTAACTGCCATATGATTGGCTGATTTGTCTTAACGAGCAGTTGAACAAGTGTACCCAATAAAGGGGCCGATAATGCAGGTAAACATAGAAAACATGGCATAAATGAAGAATTACATCTAAATTCTAGACTGGCTGGCTTCGGCAGTGACGATGACAAAAGTCTGTCTGTCTGTCATCTATAATGGGGGCCAACAGTCTAAGACACATAAGTGTAAGTAACTAGAACAACATTTTTTACTGAAAGGTAATTACCAAAATACATACATTTCACAATGTATTAGTATTTGGTATGTTCCCCCTTTTGCTGTAGTGGCAATGTGCGCGAGTATCCACGTTATCCTAACAGAAATACTTATCTTATGATCTTATGCCTGGCTCTCCTAACTGCACATACCATTATAAAACTTTTATATAAATGTTATTGTTATTTTTTTAAATGTATTAGTATTTGGTTTATGTTTCTAAAGATTCAAATTTGCACTCAAATGTTTACACTTGTATGATCTGTAGTGAAAAACACATTAGCACTCTAATAAAACAGAAGCATTTTCACTAGTGCACTCTCTGTCTTTTGGCCCGACTGTATATCCAAATACGCATGCTATACACTATATAGACACAAATTAGTTTACACCAAAACTTCCAAATCGAAGTAACTGGTATAGTATGGAGTTTGCCTGACAATTCTGCTGCAACAGGCTTTGCTCTTCTAAGAAGGAAGATGCTTCTGATGTTAGACAATATGCCCTGGCTCGCTTTTGGTATTCCAGTGCATTTTCAAGATGTCTGGTTAAGGTCCTGTGCAAGGCAGCCAAGTTCTCAACCAAAATTGGCAAACCAATTTTCTATTGACGTTGTTTAAATACAGCTGTGCAAAAAGTTGATGAACTGCCTTGTGTCATACTGAGAGTCAGTGGGGTAAGTTCACTAATTAGTAGGGGTGCCCACAATCCTTTGTCTATATAGTGTATCTGGCTAGTTAACGGTACTAAGATAGCCTTGTTAAGCTTCTGTACCATTCCATTTCAGATCTCAAACCACAATGCATACATATTAAATGCTCCGTAATATTAAAATGACCTTTACCAGAACTGGAAATTGTTCATTAATCGCATACACATCACATCAGCAGGAGAGCTAACATTAACCTGTTCCCATTCACACACCTTTACTAAGGTCAGTTGTTTCTGAACTTTCTTACCCTCGTCCCTCAGAAGCACCCACCGAATCATCTGAAAGCTTCTGACAATAACTCTGACCAGCTACTTTCTGCATGCAATGAACACTGTAAGTCCAAACATCTCACATGTGAGTCCAAAATGAGACTACAAGACAAACGTGTTGAACAGTTTTTCAATTCTACCACTGTTAAAACATCTGCACTAAGCCTCTGGAGTGAATCATTTCCGAAATCTCGCTCCAGTTAATACACAGCTGCATTTATTTTAATTATAGCACTGATTAAGATCATACCATAATGAAGAATAGCTCCTCTCATCCTGAAATGCTGTCTCTCAGTTCATGTAAGCATGTGTGAATCCTTCAAGAAACTAGTTAGTAACAGACCACTGTTCATCCTCTCACATCCTCTTTCTCTCTCTCTCTCTCTCTTTCTCAAACACACACACACACACACACACACAGACAATAGACCACTGTGATCTCTTTCAGACACTGCTGGTTGCCATGGTGCTTGGATTTATGCTGGGCTAATTTGTGCAGGTTGTTGGGGTGGGAAAGAGGATTATGAGTAAAATGGAAGCAGCTGCCATTCCAAATGTTTGAATTCAAGTATGCGGTGTCACTGAGTTTGTTGCACACAATAATCCGATCACCGGATAATAACTATACAGAGATTTGTATAGCTATCTGATTATTCAAGTGATCTTACAAGGAGCATACTCAGATTTTTTAGATCAGATTAAGGTCTAGAAATCATATTAAGGAGTCTGATAAAGCTGGCAGGATTGAACTCATTAAACAGATTTCTCAGCTTATGGATTTCAATCGTTCTTCTCTGTCTGTGTATGAATGCAAATGTAAGCCGTTCTGGGTCAATTAACTTCTTTTTTTATCAGGAACATAAAGCAATGGTATATATACAGTGTCCTCCATAATTATTGGCACCCCTGGTTAAGACGTGTTCTTTAGCTTCTAATAAATTGAGTTTTTTTTTCTAAATAATATAGGACCACGACGGAAAAAAAAGAGTCAAATCCAACCTTTAACTCAAGTGCATTTATTCAGTAGGAAAAAATGCCACATTAAGAAATGACTGTTTAACATCAAATCATGTGTGCCACAATTATTAGCACCCCTGATGTTAATACTTTGTACAACCCCCTTTTGACAAGAAAACAGCACCTAATCTTCTCCTATAATGTTTCACAAGATGGGAGAATACAGAAAGAGGGATGTTCGGCAATTCCTCTTTGCACAATCTCTCTAAATCATCCAGCGATCTGGGTCCTTTCCTCTTCAGCTCACCCCACAGGTTTTCAATGGGGGTGAGGTCTGGGGACTGAGATGGCCATGGGAGGAGCTTGATTCTGTGTGTGGTGAACCATTTCTGTGTACATTTGGCCATATGTTCAGGGTCATTATCTTGCTGAAAGACCCAGTGACGACCCATCTTCAGCTTTCGGGCAGAAGCCAACAGATTTTGTTATAAAATGTCCTGGTATTTCAAAGCATTCATGATGCCGTGCACCCTAACTAGGCACTAATTAACCTTCCCATGTCCTTTTAAGAGAAACAGGCCCACAGCATCACTGATCCTCCCCCATATTTCACAGTGGGACATGAGGTGCTCTTCTGCATACTCAGCTCTTGTGTTACACCAGACCCACTTAGAGCATTTGTTGCCTAAAAGCAACTGATCAAAGCACACAGTCCCAGTTGTAGTCCCAGTTGTAGTCCCAGTACTGCTTAGCAAACTCCAAATGTTTACGTTCATGATTGTGAATAAAAAGGTTTTTTTTCTGTGCATTCCTCCCAAACAGTTAGTTGGCATGTAGATAGCGCCTGATGGTTATTTTGGAGACTCTGTGACCACAAGAAGCTACCATTTGTTGCAATTCTGTAAGAGTGAGCTCTGAAAAACTTCTGATTTCTGTTATTATCCTCCTCACTGTGCGTGGTGGCGGCAAAATAAACTTGCGTCCTCGTCCAGGTTTGTTTACCACTGTTCCAGTTGTTTTAAACTTCTTAATAATTCCTCTGACAGTAGATATGGACAGGTGTAGGCGAGTGGCTGTTTTCTTGTAGCCATTGCCTGACTTGTGAAGGTCAACACACATCTGCCTTACTTGAATGGTATGTTCCTTTGTCTTTCCCTTGTTGAAGAAAAACTGCCTCTGTGTCACGTCATATTTATATGCCAGGAAAACAGGGAGTTGTGAATTAATTAAATCTTCCTACATACTCTGATCAACTTCGTAAACTACTGTAGAAGTGACAGAAATACTCTAATTACATTTATTTCCTAAGAATAGTTAGGGGTGCCAATAATTATGGAACAGGTGTTTTTATGAAGAATAATTATTTCTTAGTCAGGGATTTTTTCTGACTTAAAGTTCACTTGAGTTGAAGGTTACATTTTCCTACAATTTTCCGTGCAAGAGTATGTTTCCGCAATAAAAACTAAGTTTATTTTAAGGCTTTTAACATATTTTAATCAGGGGTGCCAATAATTATGGAGAGCACTGTATATGGCTTATTTTATTGTTGCAATTAGATTGCTTCTAACTTTATATATATATATACATACATACATACATACACACACACACACACACACACACACACACACACAAGTCTGTACCTTTCAACTGTAATGGTGTGAGTGAATACATTGGTGAATTGTCAATATTTTGTCAATATATTTGTCAATATATTGCAGGCCTGTAGTACACTATAGTTTCATATACAGATGTAGTTTAAAAAAAAGAAATACAAGTCTGTGTAATTGAGAAATGGCTGTAGATTTTTGCGATGCTTTGGAGAGTAGTATAGTCTATATCTACTGCTACATATTTTGTTTAAAGCTTTTATTTCTTTTCTGTCATGCATGTGTCTGTGTGGGTTTGCTCCAGGTACTCTGATTTCCTCCAACAGTCCAAACACATGCCTGTAAGGTTAATTGATCACACTAAATTAGCATTGAGTTGAGTATGTATAGATACCTAGTCTTCATGTAACCTTGTGTATCGATTTAACCCTGTGAGTCACTGAAATGTCCACTGATGCTGCTAGCAGCATTACACAAACCAAACAAACATTCCCTGGTCATTCTAACACCTGCAGGCAATAAGCTATATTTACATGTAAATAAACTTGTTGAGTTGTGGTGTATAGTAGTTCCTGCAGGGTTTATATGTTTTCTATATTAAAAGGTTCATATTGATTTATGGGCATTTTTTTCCCACTCTTCGTTCCTGTTTCTTGAAAGCCGCTGCATTGAGTACAGCCTGTGTTTGTTTATGAACCTGTGTTTTCCCTAGCGGGCATCATATCAACTAGACCTAACAAGAATGGCATGGGCAAATATGTTGCCATGGTGATGCCTGGCTCGATGCATTGCACTGGTGGTGCTAGTGGTGAAATAAGGAGAGGGATGCAAGGATGAATAAATAACTGTCTGGAAGAATAAACACTTGAAATGAAGTGGAGCCAAGAGAGGCGTATTTTTACCTAATATTTGCATCTGTCATTGTGGACACTTACAATCAGTAAAGCATAAAAGTATTAGTGATTCTTTGCCATACAAGGTAGACTGCCCAAATGAAATATCCTCATTTTTTTGTGAGCAATATAGTTGTAATACACATTTTATTTGTTTCATTCTTTCCTGATGCATTACCACAGTGAATTTTTGTTCATTCATTCATTCATTCATTCAGTGAATTTCTGTTAATAAGCCAAAGTGAAATTGAAATATTAGTATTAGCGGTGAACATTTTGACCTGTTTGATGTTAGACTTATGTGAATAAGTAGACAAAAAATATTTGATAAGAAGTGATTTGTAAGCATTCACAAACAAGAGTTTACACAAAACTAAATATTCAAAAGCAATGTGGTATGAGTCAACTGCAATTACTTAGGTTTTTGGTGAAATTTTGATGTTTTCTATGTGTTTGCAGGAACTTTCATGGCAATTGACGATCTTTGTTTGGCTCCTGTTAACGCTGCTGTTCCTGTACCCAAAGAGCCAATAGTGTCTCCATCAGGTCTGAAAAGTCCTCATACTGGTAATTTTCTCCTTTATACCAGACACCAAGAATAATCACTTTTGTTGTTCACTGACTGATCCCTGATGTTGTTATGATTGTGAACTGGAGTTCATGTGGCCTAGGTACAGTATGCACCCAAAATATGGGCTTACAATCCATAGAGAAACAATCAGCTAGGAACTTCAATATGTTTTTTTTTTTTTCTCTCCAACTATATTCGAACCGATTTTAGTTTGTTCTTGTTTATCAGTTCAGGTGATTAAGTTAGAACCACGCTCATAGAAAATAGTCGCAAGCATACAAGAATTTTCAGCATAATAAAGCAGTGAAAACAAGAATTTTTGTCTCTGATACTCTACATATTACAATGTTTGTTTTTTTTTATGGACGCAAACAATTTGAATGTGATTTTAAGAGCTTTTTTTTTTGGTCGGTTTGGTTTATACACTGCTCGTGAAGGTCCACCAAATGTTTAGTTTTTACATATAGACTTGTGTATTATGTGATTCACTTGTTTAATTCATTAGGGTTTATATGACTATAAAGTGACTTAAAATGTACTTAGTATAGTAAATTTGCTAATCATTTCTCTCTTCCTTGTTTAGGTGTGGAGACTACTCAGGAGATTCAAGTGACTGTTACTCTTACCAAGAGTCCTGCATGTTCCCAGCATTCATCTGTCCAAGCATCTCCAATCTCCTCCCAGTGCTCCACTGCTGTGGTGGACCAAGATGATGAGGCATCACATGATACCACCATGGCAGTGGAAACAAGCAAGGAGGATAAGATGGGGTCTCTGCAGGATGAGGCTGAACCAAACATTTTGGATGCTTCAGAAGGTATTCTTGCTTTACCAAACAAAACATCCTGTCCTGAGCCTTCCCTGGCGTCCCAAGAGGAACCCATGGACGACTGTGTTTCAGACCAAGATGTGACTGTGAAGGAGAATGTTCAAGAAGAATTTGGTACTTGTGTAGTGGATGATACTGGACAGGAACCGGAGGAGGTGGCAGAACTGCAAGGACGTCCACAGCTGGAGGAGGTGGGGGACGTGGTGTCTGAACCAATTATGCCTGATGAGGCTAGTCTGCTACTGGGCCCAGAGAGCAGCCCCACCCTGGAAATGGATACCACACCTGGCAGTGAGCTCAGTTTTTCAGCCATCAGTTCTCCTGCCATGGAAGACAAGGAACCAGGTCTGAAACATTCTCCAGCGTTTTCCCCTGATAGCTCGTCCAAGCTCTGCCATTCACCACACTCTACAGAGGTTTCTCCTAGAATGACACCAACTCATGGGCACAACACACCTGGGTACAGCTCTGGCATGCCTCCAGCTGCATTCTTCCCAATTGCCCCCAAAATTGGGATGGGCAAGCCAGCCATCTCAAAGAGGAAGTTTTCCCCTGGAAGACCCAGGGCAAAGCAGGTACTTGTGGTGCTTTTGCTTTTTGACATTGTGTATGGCCAAGTTTGGTTCTGATAGAGTTATAAACCTATAATTCTTGAATTCGAGAGAGCTAAATTATGTCTGATTCATGTCTGTGCGGTAATTACTCCTTTCTACAGTCACACTGTGGAGGGTATATTAATTAACTTGGAAAGGCTCTTGCATATTGCTTGTTCCCTCCCGTGGTCTCTCTTGGTCTGTGCTTCTCTAGCTCTATATCTTTTGCTCTCATTCCCTGTAGCTCTCATCCCCTTAGACACCACTCCTCCTTTTTGGAGTGCATAACTCTGAATAACCCCACGGATTAAGGGGATAGAAGTTGGCACTGGTGTCGAGGGTTTGGCGCAGGGACAACATAAAGGAGTCCTTTTGGAGTTGTATAATATAGATTGCTCTTCACTGAACTTGAAAGCATGACACAAACCCATTTCCACTCAGAGCTTGGGAACAGGAAATACACTGGCCCTTTTCCTTTTTGGAACATCTAAAGTTAAAACTGTTTCTGTGTAGGCTGATTGGGGCCTATGTATAGAAATAAGCCTTTTTTTGAGTGGATGAGTACAATATGTGCATGTTTGTCTTTGTTCATGGCCACCTTTTCTTAGTACATTTTCACAGCCCTCATATTTTTAGTTCATGTATGAGATACAGTAGTGTGCAGAAGTTATGGTATAATGGAAATGTCTAATATAGGAAGGGAAATCACAAGTAACCATAGGGAAGTCGCACTGAAAACTTACCTCCGAGAAATAACTATATATGTTCATTTTACCATTGCTAAAATAATGATATATTTAATCTAATGGTGTCCTTTAAGGTTTATACAGTAATGTACATACATTAGTGATTTGAACTATGCTTAAAATAACAATTCACCCAACCTGTATTTAAATCAGTAATAATTTGTTAGCATATTGTTGTGTGTCATGCTTGTGAAAATAGAAAGAAAGTCTAATGACACATGAACCGCCAGACAGGTTTCGACTTAAGTAAGCATGTCTGCAAATAAAGGAAAACATGCACACAATTTACAAAAAATGTGGCCAGTTTCAGAGTCCATGTGGGATTTCCTGTTTGGCATGTGTGTTCATGGCTACGTGCAAGTCTACAGGTTTCTTGGAATGTGTTAGGATTGAGGGATACATGTCTGTTGGGAGTGTCTCAGTGCATTTACTTCTGTAGATGAAATCCAGATCAAAACCCCTGTGTCTCACTCTAATCATATCTACTTTGTACTTTTATAATAGCAAATGTATCCCATTTTACCTATCACATGCTTATGCTGTTCTCAGATGGTCGGTAACCTATCCGGAAAATAATCTGCTGTTCTATGTGGGCTAAACACACAGAAGCTGCTGTTTTGACATACATTCCAGTGGTACCTCTTCTCAACTACTGTATTGCTTTAATGTTCATGCTGTCCTAGGACCAAAATCTCAGTGTCAAAAGATATGCAGACAGTCTTGAGTGAGGGCAGCAGCTTCCCTGCTTTGTATGAAATACAGGAGTTTACAAGTTTAATAAATAATACATTAAAATAATCATTACACACTTATTAGTTAAGTTGCTTCAAATAAAACAAGTAAGCATTTTGGCTTTGGCTCAGTGTTTGAAAGTTGGAAAGTTGGCCAAGATTATAGTGTCATAAATGTTGCTTTTAAGAGAAAGTGTGAATGTGAGTGTCATATTTTTTTTTGGTTAGGGTTGAATTTGGACGCGTTTCTTGCAAATGCTATATAGGACTTAACAACTTTTTAGACAGGTCGGTAACCAGTATCAGGGAGGTGGTCTGTACACCCAAGACTGGGATAAGCAGTTTCTGTGTTAACACAGAATGACTAAATTACTAAATGATCCCATATGTTGATGTCGGAAAACACTGATTGTGGAGCAGTGATATCTCACTCGATAAAGGTCCTGTGCTAATGGCCGGAAGGTTTTGAATCCCAAGACTGAGCCACTGTGAGGCCTAAATCTCCAAAGCTCTTCGTCCTCAGCTGCTCAAGACCATGTAGTGTGATTTATCCAATGGACTTAATTACAAGTACTGGCTTTCTGAGAAATTACTTGTGAATTAAGTTAAAGTAAGCTGTGAGGGTGCTACTCAAGTAGAGATTTTTTAGGTAATTGTTTTTATTTAAGTATTGATTTAGTATTGAAAATGAAAAAGCAGTAGGATCTTAGTTAATATGAAAAGTTGATAGAATTTTATAGGTGGTTTAACATGTCACATTAGTTTGGTGTGCTCTTTCAAATGATTTTACATTTAAATTGATAGCCCAGATGTATGGACATTTTTGTTTTGCCATTGGTAATATAAACTAAGAAGGGCAATGCAGAATTCTCGTTCCTCGCCAGTGCCACAGAGGTGAATGCGTGTAGCGCGGTAGCACAATCACTGTTTAATTGTTTTCCTATTTTCTAATCATTTGACTGTAATCACTGTTTGTATGTGTGCTTGTTTTGGGCATGGTCATTTGGATAGTTCATCTAGTTCATATGTACTTACCCCCACAATACTTGATGCAGATTGATTGTGAATTTGTATGTTCGCATGTTTTTACTTCCAAAATAACCGCTTGAAGTTGCATTGTGTGGTTAAGCACAGCATTTTGCCTTTATTAATTGCTTGTATCTAAAAGACCAGTTTCGGATAAATCTGTACATCAATTATCTGCAATGCAAACATTTCTGGCAAAAATCCCTGATAAACAAAACTAAACCTCACAGTGATGTTGTAGGGGGCGTAATTACACATTCTTGCCCCGATCAGCTCATTAAATCGTCTAAATGCTCCCTATGACGCTTTGTATGAATTTCCCCTTGGCTCGGCGTGTTCATCACGCGTTCTGTCACACTGGCATAATCATGCTTGTTTAGTAAACACACAAATAGGCAATTCTGCTGCCATGGAAACAGGCAGACACTCGGTAACAAGGAGCATCATGTTAAATAGATTTAGCATCACTGGCCTAGCAGTTCACTGTGTCAGGAAGGAGTGACTCATAGAGAGTCATATCTAGTGTTTCATATTGGGTTCAAAATTACAGAGGTCCCAACTATGTCACTGGAAAACACTTGTCTTGCAGAGATCATGCCCGATAATATTCAAGTAGTTTTTGAAAAGGTGTTTCCTTGGATTTGGAAGTAAATGTCACACTCAAACCTTTAACTTTATGAATTACTGCGTTCAGTAATATACACTGATTCTATTACGTTTGTCACAGCACTAAATTTACAGCTGTCTATTAAAGCAGATATTAAAAACATTTCATGTTGTGCCAGTAAGAAGCGATTAAAAAAAATAAGTGTATCAGTCAGTTTGTATACACGCAGTTAATAATCAGGTAATATTTGGGTTTATGCAGTTGTCTGAATATTTAAGTGGTCATGTATACAACATTCTCAGCTCAGAAATCAGATTAGGAAATCTAATGGAGTGAGCAAATTTTACCCCAGTAATTTGAGTACTTGTATCATGTATAACAGGTAGCCGATTTCAGCCAGATTTGACAGTACGTGGATGTGTGTAGAACAGCTAGCGAAAGAAAAAAAATGCTTTTGCCAGACTGTCTTATTCTTAGAGATGTTGCTTAAATTGACCAGGTGTGGAATTCTCCCTTGGGATCTGGTAACCAAGTAAATTCAGCTCCCCCTTAAATGTCCAGCGGATTGTTTACAGGGTGAATGACCCTGAGCAGTATATACTGAGGTAAATGAGGATTTTTGGTTATTAAACATTGAGAATTTTTGTTTCTCATTTTTTATGAGATTGTTGAGTGGTCGCAAGGCAGAAATATGATTATCACCCGGGTCATGTAAACCTGGAGGTTTTCCACTATCTGATTACTCAAGTGCAGGCATGTTCCTTGATTAAATTACTCATAAAATCTGATTTTCTGCAGTTATTGGATCGTTAAGTGGAATTGTCAGGGGCCTTCTATTGTGTAGGGTGTACTTGTTCCTGAACACCCAGTTATGCATTGCCATTATACAAAACAATCATCCATAGCATTAAAGCCACCTGCCTAATATTGTGTAGAACCACTGCTGACCTCTGCAGATCCTTTAAGGCCTGTAAGGTGCGTGTTAAAGCATCCGGGGATTGTTTTATTTTTGTTTTTGTTTCGTTGTCGTCCAGCTCATCCCAGGGATGTGTTTAGATTGAGATCTGTAATCTGGAATCTCCTCAGGTTATTTTTATGGACTAAATTTAAATATTACAGGTTCAGATATTTGCAGAACACCAGACATGCAATCAGATTTGTCCAAAACTGGTCAGGATCAGCATTTGCATTTGTTTTATGCCATGCGTTCATGTCTCTTATTTCTGATTGCCATATGCCTGCTCATATTTTTCTGTTTTCTGTATGTTATGTATTTATTTCCTTGTACACTTTTGTCACCCTCCATTCCATTCATCTTCCACCACTCCTTCCCTCCCTGCTTTCCTGGTCTCCACCCTTGCGGCTCCCCCTCAGGTTGGATGGAGCAGCCGTAGTGCAGTAAGCTCCCTGTCCTGGTCTCCAGAGCATTCAGAGGTCTTGGATGGCTCTAAGAACCGGCAGCAGCAGGGCGAGCTCGTCTGGACGGTCAGACTGGTAAATGAAGGGCTGTGGCAGTGGGTGGGTTTTGGTTAATACAGCTGTAAGGCAGAGCGCCGATATGGAAACAATTTATGTCATTTAGATTTTATTAATTTTCCCTGTATGATGCATGAAGCACTAATAATTTGAGTATTTTAAAAAGGTACCATTGATATGCACCTTGTGTGTGCATGTGCATTTCACAGTGACTCCACTAATGAATCACAATAGTTTTGATAATTAAGTCTAGCTACATTAGAGTAAATTGATTCTTATTAATTTGATATTAACGTTAAATCCATGGATACAAAGTGCAGTGCTATTTTGCTTGGTATATTGGAGAACAAATAAATACATTTAATTTGGTAAGTAGCTTGGAAAATGAATAGTTAGAGAATGAGATATGGCCAGTTCCCTCACAAGAAAGATGCTGTTGACATTTTTACAATGGCTATGTTTGCATGTAGCTTAAAATCATCTAATCAGATTAATATCTCAGGTGGAATAAAATTCTTTCATGTTTACGTCTCAGTCAGAATAGAGTATTTCAGTTGAGGACAGCCGGAACTAAATTTCTATTCAATTAAATAAGTAAATAAGCTGTTGCAGTTGAACAATGTGGGTGCATTGCTTGCAATTGCATCACATTACATACATGAAGCCAGAAGCAAGATATTGACATATCTTTCTCATTGCTATACTAAGTATATAACAAGTAGTGCTATACTTAGAATATACAAAGTATTAAATATCTTGTATAGCAAAAAGTACTAAACACTGTTACGTGTAGCTTCGAATTAGATTGCATTTATTGTTCTTGTGTTTAGTATGTATCTAAACAGTTAATTTGGAGTAAGCAGTCTTAATGTTTTCATTTGTATTTATGGAAATCTGCAGGCAATGCATGTAATCAATTACTGTTAGTTAACAAACTAACTACTTCTAACCTCATCTCCTTCCTTCTCTTCTCTACTTCTCTTTGACCTCTTTAAGACCCTATCTAAGATGTTTTACCTTTAACTTATTATTATTTTGTACTTAACTATTGTAAGTCTCTTTGGATAAAAGTGTCTGCCAAATGTAATGTAATGTAATTAAATTATTGCGTATCATTTGTATATCAGCAATGCTGCTCCTAAGTTTTGGCCATTTATAACATAAAGCTGGAATTATTCGATTAATTCATAGCCATTCATAACTGTTAACTTTAGTAAACATGGGTTCCATTGTCATGGTTACTTGACATACTAGGGTGCCCATCAGCCATAGAGACAGAACTGTGCATATAAAATTCAAGCCTGTTAAACAATAAAAAGTTTAAGTGATTTAACTCTAAAATGGGCATTACTTTAGCATGGATGAGAAATGAAGGAGAAGTAGAAAACTAAAGAGCTTATTTCAGTAATTGCAATAATTTTGTTTTAACATAAATAATTTTTCTAGTTTAATAAAAGCCTTTGCTTGTCTGTAGGTTATGTGTTTCTCGCCAAAACATATTGCTATGAGCTCACATTATCTTGCACGCAGTGCCATTTATTTCTTTTTTAAATATTTGTATTTGTATTTATCACTCAATGAGGAAAAACTCAAAAAACAGTAGCAAATTAGCTTTTGATAATATGTTGAAACGCTATGGGAAATGCAGTACCTGTGGTGAATTTGTGTGGCATACCCTGTAGTGCTGTTCAGCAGTTTAGCTAAGTTGGCTTTTTACCACTGTGGCTTTAGTGGGGCGCAGCAACATTTTATAGGGCATGTGCCAAGGTAAGGTCGGTCTGATGACACCCTGGACCTTTCAGGTCATAGTCCTATAGTTTACCTGCTGCACCACTGCAGTCATGTTGTGAAATGTCAGGTCTTGTTTTTAGGTTAAATGATAGAATTATGCTTCAAATAGTTAGGGTGCTGGACTATGAACCGGAAGGTCTGGGGTTCAAGCTCCAGCACTGCCAAGCTGCAACTGTTAGGGCCTTGAGCAAGGCTGCTAATCCCCAGCTGCTCTGATTGTGCACTGCAAGGTTGTATAAGTTGTATTAGGCTCTGAATTTGTGTCTGACATGACTAAATGTAAATAATATAGAAAACAGAAAGTTAGCCATTTGAACCATTTTCTGAAGAAATCTTGCATACAAACAGACGCTTAACACAGCGTTGCTGTTTTTAATCTCCAGTTTGAGCTAAGGATTTGTTCCACTGGAAAAGTCTCAAAATAATAAATAAATATACTCCTAGATGTGCAGCCTGTGCAGGGGTTTTTCCAATGTTTTTTTTCTTGATATAACACCTCTACTAAGCCAGATTGTTAAATGGTAGCACTGTAGTTGAATCGAGTGTGTTTGAGCACGCTACTTGCCATACTGTGCTGGATTCATGCTTTTCAGCAACCTGCATTATGGTGCGTCTCTTCTGCCTGTGCACACACAGCAGTGGGGGTTTTGCAGCAGCCATGCACGCCTCAGTGATCCCTGCTCCTTTCTGCATAATTCATTTTTGCACAAATTAGCTGCAGCCTGTACAGATGTCAGAACCTGGCTCCTGCTCTGGCTGTCTCTCTAAACGAAGTTGACGTTTCCTGTCTTGAGTAGGTAATTACCTGAGAGGAAGTAGGATTCAGGCCAGAGAGTTGGCTTAACGCTTGGCACAGTGCAGTGCCGTTGGATGCATGTCAGGTTGGCAGAAGCACGGCTGTAATGTAAGCCATGTGCCAGGCTAGTGTTCCGCTTGGATGGGCTGGAACAGAGCTGCACATGCCTCTTTTAAAAGCCTTCTCCATGTTTAAATGATTTTATGGCAAGTGCCAGTTATTTAGCCAATATGTGAGTGTAATTATATTTTCTGTGCGTTTCCTTCATGACGCATTGATCAAATTCTTGAGCAGTAATGTGATAGAAGATTTTGTGCTCTGCATTTCCTTTGAAGTTGGCCAGATTTAGCCAAATGGGGCTTTGTGGGGATTTATCAGGACCATCAGTAAACTGGGTAGGGAGGCACCATGTCTTGGGCTATTAGATTCAGCAATGAATGTATCCTAAACAAGGGATGGATGCTTTAAGGAAATGTTTTAAGTGTTTTAAGGAAACAAATGTTTATACCTTGTGGGCTCAGATCGATCAAGTGGCTCTTGCTAATCAGATATTTCACTTGGAAGTTCACAACGGGGTTGTCATATTTAGGGATGGTTGCGGGCCAGCAGTGTAAAATGAGTCAGAAGAAGGAAGTAACAAAGTAGCAAATGGATGTTGATTCCTTGGTATGTCAAACGGAGCTTGCCTGATTTAGAAATGGTTATCTGGCTAGCAATAATACTGACCCTTGAGACTGATAACTTTTGATTTTTTGCAAAACACCATGATTCGGCATTAATTTATTAGACTAAATTTGCGTGATCTGAGTACAGATGAGGGTGGCCCACATCTCAGATATCCTTGGTTCGATCCTGACCCTGTGTGGAGTCTGCAGGGTTTTTTTCTGGGTACTTCCACATTTCAAACATGTGCTAGGTTAATTGGAGTTGTGTGTATGAGTGTGTGAGTACGTGTATTGGCGCCTTTCTAGGGTTGTTCCTGCAATGCAACCTCTGTCATCTGTTAGGCACCAGCTCTTCTACAAACCTGTCTAGGATGAGCAGCTAAGACAATGAATGAATAGATACATTTTGCTAATAAGATTGCTGGGAAGACAAGGAGATTGTGGTTCCGTTTCAGTCCTGAAATTCACTCGGCTATGAACAAATGAGGTTTAAAATGGGCTAAAAATTGCACCATGTATGTCTGACTGCACTGGCAATGCAAATAATTGTCAACTGTACATTGTAATGTTTAATGTTACATTGTTTAATTGTGTTCAGAGTAATGGCAACGTATTTCTTTTTTCAGTTATTAGATTATTTCATACATCTTAATGCACATTTCCCTCTCTCCCTCCCCCTCTCTCTAACTCTGTTCCATTATCAGGGCCGGGGATCAGGCTTCCCCGGCCGGAGGCGTCCTAGGGGATCCAACTTGTCTGGCAGAGGAGGCAGGGGGCGATCTCGAATGAAGATGGACAACAGCCTTTTTGTGACCCCTGGGGTGAGATCTTATCCTCCTGCTCTTGACCTCTGATACAAATAAATAAAAAAGCTGTAGGATATGCTCAGCAAAGCTAAATTCTTCCTTTTTTAAGCTATAGATAATATAAGATTGGTCATATTGCTTTGTTTTAATCTCAAAAGTATTTCCTGCACATTTTAGTATTGGCACCCTATGAGTTTACCTCACCTTTACAGCCTCAGCAGACTTTGTTCTTCTAAAACGGCTTTTCCACAAAATTTTGGAGCATGATTGTGAGGTCTGCTTCTGATGTTAGATAATAATCAGTGACAGAAGTGGGGTCCACAAACTTTTGTCTTTGTCGTGTGTATAGATTGATGTCGCAGCATTTTATTAATGGTTTTATATAGTGATGTTACATGAGTCTACTAATAATTTATGTTTAAGGTTAGTTGAATTCCAATAGTAATTGTTTCAGTTTGCATCTATAATGTAATGTTGGTATAAAAATCAATGCTCAGCAGAAAGAGTGTTAATGAGACAGACTTGAATGTTATGGAACACAGTTCTTGCACTTGTTACTGAGCTTTTGGACCCACAGGAGTAGGGTTTTAAAACATGTAGTTGTTCATCAAAAAGTGGTCCCACTTCTAAAAGAACAACATATAGTTTACATAGCTTAATTTTCAAATATCTTTAACTCAAGAATTCATGCTACAAAAGTATATGTTTTGCCTGTTCATAGATTACAGTAAGTCACCAGTGAACAGCTGCTTAATTTCTATTACAATTTTATTTTGTATTAGTTAAAATAACATCTCCATTCTTTTCTCATGTGTTTACAATGCTAGTAGTAGTGCTACAGATGTGGTAGATAAAGATTAGAGTGAAGATTTGTGGGTTAATTAAAACTGAACGTATGTCCATTGGAGAAAAGCTATGATTAGGGCTGACCGTTGCAAATGATTATAGGCAGTTTGCTAGAACTAGAAAATCAAATTTGTTCTAACTGAAAGTAATTAAAACGCAAAGACAACATGAGAACGTGGTATAAAAATGTTTATATACAGACATGGAAGCATTATATGGTTGACAATTGTGAAGCTATTAAATGAGTGTGGATTGGTTGTAACAGTTGTGTGTATGTGTATAGCTGAGCTTCATGGAGACACCATATGTGGTGAAAGAAGAAGAGGAGAACAGCATGCACAATACGGTTGTCATGTTTTCCAGCACAGACACTTTCACCCTCAAACAGGTAGAGACATCTGGGACTGGGTTACTTGTGGGTAGTTTTGACGCTGCCATTGAACTTTTCTGCAGTTATTTAGCATCAACCCAAGTAATGACTTGATATGCATTTTGCTCTATCTTTACTCTTTACTCTTTTAGTTGAGCTGAATTGCTTAATAATTGCTGGTGTGTTAATATTTTTAGTTTATGGCCCTCATGGGCAGCAGTTTTAATAAACTGTATATGTGGTTTTTGCATTGTGTGAGTATTTAAGGTTTATTTAAGGATCATTGTTGTGGCTATGTTATCTGCAGGACATGTGTGTGGTTTGTGGGAGTTTTGGCCAGGGTGCTGAAGGGAGACTGCTGGCCTGCTCTCAGTGTGGTCAGTGCTATCATCCATTCTGTGTCAACATTAAGGTGAGCTCAACTCCTTGCTTCCCGTATATACTGTGCACAACAATTAGTGAAACTAATGCAATATCCCCTATTTTTGTAAGAAGTGTATAAAAAGCATCATGCACACACACACAATGTAATATCTATACACAAGGTTTCATCAGGACTAGTTATATATACACGCTCAAGTCAATGGATATTAGGGCAAAAATTAACCTAACACATTTGTCTTTGGGAGTACCCGGAGTAAACCCACACAGAC
>JAUZST010073281.1:0-21506 GCA_034779995.1 Parotocinclus haroldoi
ACACACACACACACACACACACACACACACACACACACACACACACACACACACACACACACACACACATATATAAATTAATCATGAATATCTAATATAATATTATTGAGTTTACATCACCTTTGCATAATTGAACAACTTTCTTTGACTGTTCATTTGCTTTTCTGATGATCTAATCCACTGAAATATAAATCAAAGGCTTCTTTCTTAATTGCTTCATATTAATTTTGAAACATCCCCTAAGTGTTGTAAGCAGTGTGTCTCTATCCATCCATCTATCCATCCATCTGTATAGGTACCTAGATAGTCCTCTTACAATAACGAAACTACAGGTGGCAGTTATATAATTACAAATCATATAATTAAAGACAATTAACAATGTAAAGCTTAACTGTTCATTGAACACATCTAATAATGTACAAGACTAAACAGCGTAGTAATCCTAATTAACATTCTGCTTGTGATAAATCTAGCAATTGCGGAAAATGACCGTAGACCTGCATTGCTGTAATTCAATTATTCAATTTATTGCGATTATCTTAAATAATTATAATTCGATTATTATGCAATGACTGTGATAACTGTACATATATTGTTTTGACTACTGGACCCAAATAATCAAACTCGGATTTGTCATTCCATAATACTCTTTTCCACTGATCTTCATTCCAGTCTTTGTGAGCTTTAGCAGATCGTAACCTTTTCACCCCATTTCCATTCTAAAAAAAAGCTACAATATATGCGTATATTGCATTACAATAAGTCTATTTCTTTTAAGAATTTTTCACATTACTGAATGTTTTGCCCATTGCTGTGTAGCATTATATGGGAGTCGCACAAACACAAAACATACTGCACAGTTTAACATCATTATCTGGCACAAGAGATAGCAGCTTGTACATGCTGTGTCTAAAAAAAATAATAATTTCAAAGAAGTTTTGTCTTTAGCAAATTATACAGTGAGAAATACATTCTCACACTGTCCACTTGTGTTGCTTGTTTTGGTTTTTTTTTGTGATTTTGTAAGGGAATAACGCCTTTTATGACAATTAAGCACAAAAAATGTGTAACAATTATATCTAACATGTCTCTGGTGAATCACTTTAATCTCAATTTAATGCGTAATTAAGTTACATTTACTCACTCTGACAGACCTGTACGCCATTGGTACCTGTACGCCATTGGTGCAAAGACAGGTCATATGACAGCCAAGCTTTTAAAGTGTAAACATGCATTAGAAAGAACGATATAGAAATCTACTGATAGATATATGAAGCTATTGATGCTTATGCACGGATATAATGTGTATTAATTGCAAGTATTATTGTCAAATGATTACATACATATATACATATACATACATACATATATATATATATGCACGTTTCCAATCCATCAAGTCCACCCGTCTTATAGACAGAGCGACTTACAACTGATATAGTCTTACAACTCAAGTAATGGTAGGTTAAGGGCCTTGCTTAAGGACCCAACTGTGGCAGCTTGGCAAAGGTGGGATTTGAACCCAGAGCCACCAGGTCCAGAGTCTAGTGCCTTAACCGCTAGGTCACCACAGTCCAATACTTTTGGAGATGCTGAGGATTGAACCCAGGACACCATGCATGCAAAGCATGCGTTCTTCCACTGAGCTTCACTAGCTGAGAGAGCACAGCCATTAAGAAGGCTTGAGGACACGATTGCAATGTGGACTCTTTCCAACTAATATTTCCAGAGAAACTGAACCAGCTTGCAAGCGTGGGCCTTGATATACAAAAGGCCACTTAGTTTTGACGGTTGTGTCAAGTTGAGCAGAGTAGCTGAGATTTAGAGATTTAGTGTGTAGAGATTGGAAGTAGATTGCGAGAGAGAGAGAGAGCAAGAGAGAGCGAGAGAGAGAGAGAGTGTACTTCGAAAAAGTTCCAAAAAGCTTTTGAGTTAAACTTTGTGCAAGTACCTTGTTTATGTTAGAATCTCTAAATCTAGAGGCACTTGGTGGTTGCTGATGGTGGTTCGCTTTAAAGGCATAAAAGGCAAAGGTTTTGAACTAAAAATTAAAAACAATTACAGGAAATAGAACTCCCTAGTCTTTTAGCTCCCCTAAACAGACTCAAACAGCAGACATGGTACAATGCTGCCAGACACATGATGTTAGAGAATACAGTCCTTTAAGTTAATTTTAATTTACATCATTTAGCAGGCCCTTATCCAGAGCGACATACAATTTATACAGTCTTACAATCCAAGCAATTCTGGGTTAAGGGCCTTGCTCAGGGACCCAACTGTGGTAGAGGTTTGAACCCTGGTCCTTCTGGTCCATAGTCTAGTACCTTAACCACTAGGGCATCACAGTCCTGTACTGTAGTGAACACTAATTACCATATTTTACTTAATAATAATAATTACAGATTTACAGACACAGTGTCGTGTCCAGCTGGTCACACAAGTCAGTTAACATGAGTGAAAAGGTTAGAGTTTAAGAGCAGCATTAGACCGACCTTCACTCAAAATCTCACTACCTTTCCAGTAAAGCTCGTTAGCACGTTTGGACTAGAGACCATTCTGACTCAGATGTGTAGAGGGACATTTTGCGCAAATTACTTGTGTATTTGACTTTTGCTAGTTATTTGTAACAAGCTGTAAATGCTGTTCATATGCATGCGCCTGTCCTATTGTAAACAGTACTCATTTGTTTGTCCGTTAAGCCTACTGTACTATTATACACTACCTACTTTATAGTACAAGCCTTGAGAAACGTAATTCAGTTGTCCTGAGCCTTCTTCCTAACTATTATAGCAACAGAAGTGGCGCCCAGCATACTTCCGTTCATTCTCTAGACCATACGTCAATAGAGGAGAACGAAACAGATCTATTTAGCACTAACTCATATTACAGCTTTTAAAGGGTTAATAAGTGCCAAAGGCCGGTGCTAATCGCATGTTTGACCTTGGCTTTGGATAGAAACAGGTTAAAAGGCCACACAGTTTGCAGCCTTCTACCTGTACAAATAAAACATGCTTACTGATCAAATTCTCAAGTCATAGTTTGAAAATGTTTTTACATTCTGAAAAAAAAAATCATAAGCTCTTATCAAGCGAGGAAAAACTTGGAATTCCTTTTTTGCAAAATAACTTACTACAGGCATTTTTAATTGAAACAGCAAGTGTTATTTATCCTTGCTTGACCTGATAATGGTTATGGGAGTTCCAACACTAATCTCCAAAGAACATAAGCTGTAGATGCAAGTACGGCCTGGATAAGATCTTGGATTAGGCTATATGCTGATGTCATGTCTAAAACCATCACAGTTTGATTTTAAAAGCTTCCTAATGCACTTAAGTTCTAGGTATCTCACCTTAGCCTTCTCAGTGGGCTCTATGACAATCCCATTAGTTGAGTTGTTGAGTTCTCGGGAAACCACACAAAGAAACTCTGCCTGGTCCTCATTGCCATAGTTGTAAGATGAGCCAATGCTTATGAGCTGGAAAATGGAACAAATTAAATCAAGTCCCTAAAACTGTAAACAGTTCTCTGAACAAAAGCAAAAGGTTGACCAGCACAAACAGAACTTGGAATAAACTGTTTATCTAGAACGTAAACGTGGATGACATCATATGCTTAGGTCATATATTCTCTTTATATGCAGGCCATGTGAGACTGAAACCAGAAAACAACATGCAGAGGAAGTTAAGGCTTAGAAAAGATTTGCAGTTCCTGGGATTGAAAGAAAAGATAAGACGGATACCATATTCAAGCATTTATCTAATAAAGCACAATTTACTTAGACTGAAATTGCAGCTCGATATTTAGAATGGGCAAATGCCATTTCCATGGGAATCAGGAGAATAGCTTCGAAGATTAGAAAAGGAAGCCAATTAATCCATCCCACTGAATAGGTGCTATATATTCAGAATGGCAGCGTGCCCTCACTCATGACCTGCACTGCTGATGAGCAGGACCACACACACGTCAAGAGTAAAGAAAGAGCCAGACGTACCTGCTCAAATTTCCATCCATCAGACATTGTGGAAACCATTTGAGTAAGTTCCTCTTCCTGGCACTGCAGCACACGATACACGTGTTTCACAGGGCCCTGCAATCAGATAAAAATGAACAACATAAAAAAATAAGCAGCCAAATTGTGGCATTGATGTTAAAAAAAGTTAGAATCTATAACAAGAATATGACTTGATTCAGAAATGTAAATCATTTAAAGTCATGTCAGTCAATCAGTCACATTCGCAGGCAGCTAAATAAAACTAGAAAAAAACAAACTACCCATAACATTAAAATGACCTGACATACATTGTGTAGGCCCTCCCACTTCAGGCATGGACTCAATAAGAAATCTGAAGGTGACCAAGTATTTGACTCCAAGCAGCAGATACTTTTAATTCCTGTAAGATGCAATTGGGGGCCTCCGTTGATGGGACCGTTTGCCCATGCTTGATTGGGTTAGGATTTAATGAATGTAGAGGGCAAGACAACACCTTTAACTTTTTGTTATGTTCCTCAAACTATTCCTGAACAAGATTTGCAATAGGAACATTAGACCAAAAAGACCAATGCAATTGCTGTGCTTGGTTCTGTGTTCAAGTATCAGCCACATGAATGCCAATGCCAGAAAATTTCCCACAGCATCTCATTGTTCTTCATTTCACCCGTCGGTGATTTTAATGTTATAACTGATCGGCACATGGACAGCTCTGACTGCCTCACAACACCTGAATTACAACTGTCTCAATAACAGTCTTCACTCTCAGTTTGCTTTTCCTGCCGAGGGTCACAGTGGCAACAGACTTAGAAGGGCAGCCTTAACTTCTCTATCCCCTCTAAATGAGGAAAAACATATGTGATTTCAAACAGGCTTGTTTGTTTATTTGGTGTATTTAACTTGGTTTTATTTAATAGTCACTGCTCACAAAAATTATGGGATACTTCAAAAATAATCTCCCATAATGAAATATCCCCTAATTTTTGTGAGCAGTGTGTGTGTATTTATACAAGTCATTGACAATTTTGCGTAATCAATTCATCTAACATGCATGTCTTTGGACTGTAGGAAAAAAACGGAGTACAGGGAGTAAACCCACACTGGCATGTCCGACCAAGTCCGTTTCACCCTATGATTAAACCCAGAACCTTCTTGCTGGGAGGCAGCCGCGCTACCCACCGAGCCACTGTGAGTTTTTAAGAAGAAAAGATAGGTAGACAATCTCCAAATGGTCAAGAGATACATGAAAAAACATTGCAGGTTCTCCTGAAATCGCACCATTACCTATTTCTTCCACCTCATTTCTAGCCCTATACTGCCATGTCCATTCTTTTGTGTCATACTTTCAAAAGAAAAAAAAGGGGGTAGAGCTGTTGATGGGCATCTGTGATAGTGTCCACATATTTCTGACAATGTCAGACATATTTTTTGCTTTCAAGCTTCTTTTGATAAAGTGAGGAGCAACTTTGCAACTTTAAACAGATGTTCTATCACTAAACTGGTGACACTTCTACTCTGGGACTTTATATGCCTGCTTCATTTTCCTAATCAGAAAACAAATCACAAAGCACCCTTGTTTCAGACTCTATTTCCACAAACCTGAGACGTCCTGTTCTCATTGTCTCGTATCCTCTCCTTGACGAGCCTCACCAATGATGCAATGTTATAAAACTCTGCTTCTTCTAGAACACCTGAAAGAGCCAGACAACACGTTAATGTAAGAAACATTGAACTGGCAAAACACTGACCTGGAAAAGGGTAAGATTTGTCCAATGTCAGAATGACACACAAATTAGATCACAAAGTAGATCCACGAACAAAGGTTTAAGCAAAAGTCAGCCATTACTTGCTGTTTAACTACCTTAGTTGTGAGCTTGTTAGTAAGCTCACATCATGTCTAGAGATTCTTCTAACACAGTTGATGTTATTAAAGGCTTTTTTGTGCAAATTAATTAAGACGTTCCACCACTAACTGTATATTCTTTCGAACCTATAACAATATAAACTGGTCCACATTCAATTTGAGTCTCTGTTTCATCTGGCTGATCTGCGGTCTTTCGTTGCATTTTTGGCGTCCATCAAACACGAGTGTCACTCGCTTTTTCAGTGGTAGTTCTCACACAGTTGTGTATTGTTTGCAAGCTAAAAACATCCTTTATATTTAAATGACAGTAGATGAAAAAGACTGTGTGACAATGGTCATTTCTGGTCAAGAGCATTTGGCACATGCACTTATCCAGCGAGACTTTTACAATTCAAACAGTCTCAAGGCATAATTCAAGCAACGGAGAGTAAAGGACCTTCCTCACAGACCAACGGTGGTATACGGAAGTATCTAAGGCTGAACAGCAGGCCACCTCACCTTCCTCTGCAAGGTTCTTGTTGATGATCAACTTTCCATGCCTCAGATAGTTCAAGATCGGCCCAAAGTATGTGGGGTCTCTGTCAATCAGATAAGCTCCTGTCTCGTCCTATGTGGACAAGAAATATTCTGATTAGATTAGAATCAATAGCAATAGTATTATAAAAAAAAAATACATTACATGACTGACACCAGGTCCATTAGATGAAAATAAACAGTGTCTGGTAGTTATTAGATATTATAGAGAGAGACTATAATAGGCTTGCCAAAGGAAATGAGCAGCAGTCTACCACAATATCAACTAATGATAACTAACTGGCATACGCTCAAAAAATGAGAGCAGCTTCAAGAAATGAATCTTAAATTACTAGCAGGAATTGTGACATTTTGGGTACAGTCACCATGGCATTCCTTTAAAAAATATTCTTCATGTATAAACAGATAAATAGCAAGAGTTTTACAAAAAAATACATTACAGCTGTGTTACCAGTTCTATTAGGTAGACTAAATAAACTGTCTGGTACTCCTTGACCTAAATGAAGCTAATCACAGATGGGTATAAGAGTTCAATGAAAGAAGGAATAAAGGCATGGAAGTAGGATGCTAAGATGGGTTTTACAGGTGAGTGAATAATCCTAGAAACAGCTGGGTTAAAGTCTGTAACTGTAAACACATTAAGGTTTTTTTTTTAAAAAAGGTACCTTGTACTTAGAGTCAATAAACATTGCATCAGACGGTACTGGATGCAAGTACAAGGTACGAGTTCCTAATAAACTGGAAAATGTATGTGATAAGGACACGAAGTAGGGTTATCTAACGCTTAACAGAAACTCTACACCGTTTGAGACGATCGTTTAATCTGGAAGGACATCAGACTGGAAAAAAAGAAAAAAAAAAAAGTTCAATTTGAACAGCTGGTGGAATAGTCAGGTTATTTATATATACATGGCGCTTTGTACAATGGAGCATTGTCTCAAAGCGTGTATAGTCTTAATGATACTTATAGTGAAAGACTACAAAAGGCTTGCCAAAGGAAATGAGTAGCAACTGACCAAAAATTAATGATCAACTCCAGTAGTTGGCATACGCTCAAAAATGAATGTAGCTTAAAGGCATTCCTCACAAAATAGATTGGGATTTCAGGTACAATCGTCACATCATTTTTAAATTCGTATTACTTCTTACGAATAGCGGTAGCATGTTTTAATCAAGCTACAAACTTTGACCTATTGTAATTATAGCTATTTAGCCTTGACTCCTGGCTGCACTTGTGCTGCACAAAATACACACCCTCACCCAATTATGGTCCCCCATCATCAAATGATGGTGAGATAAAATTGTCCCTTAGGTATAATCAGTTACTGTGACATTTTAACAACAAAACATGGCAGTTTTTGCACCAGCCAAAGTTTAACATTGGGCAGGGTGATCTTAGACTTGTACAGTACATGACAGTCCACAAAGCTCCTTTTGTGTTGTTGTTGCTTCCACAGTCAGTTATGAATTCAGTATCTCACTACAAATAGGCATGTCGTGGTCTGGGACAAATTGGACATTAAATGAACAGTGTTTGTGGGCTACATGTTGGATGTAAGGGACACGGGTAGTTGTAAAAAACCTGAGTAACTTTGACAAGGTGTAACATACAAGACCAAGTCCTGAGTTCCAAAGCCTTATGGGGTGCTCCCAGGGTGCAGCGGTGAGTACGGACCGACGGTGGCATTTAAGGAGGTTGTTGGGTACCCAAGGCTCATCAATGCACAAAGGAAAAATGATATCCAGCATAGACTGGACAAACAAAAGGGCTACTCAGGCACAAGTCACAAAAAATGTTTAATGCTGGTTGAATATTTATACAGTGAATGAATATGGGACTGTGTGGTCAGAGAGCTAACCATACGAACCCTCATCCTCCATTCAGAGCTACAACAATGAGCACATGAGAATCAGAACTAGACTTTGGAGTAATGGATGGTGGTAACTTAGTCCAATGAGTCACAATATTTCAAACGACATGGACGGCTGGGGCCATGTGTTTACCAAGGAAAGTGATGGAACCAGCATGCATTATGAGAAGACAAGGAGTCAGTGGAGGTAGTGTGACGCTCTGAGCCATGTTCTGCTAAGATACCCTGAGATCACGCGTTCATGTGGACGTCAATTTGATACATGCTACTTACCTGAACATCAGTCATAATGTTTTGTCTGATTAGTGATTGCATTTATATTATTATTATTATATTGATTTTAGGAGTATTGCAATTATTAGATGGGCATATTGTCATTCTTTTTTTTCATTATTATTTATTTAAGTAACATTACATAACATTTGTGACAGTATCTAGGTTAGAACAATTCTAATCAAACACACAGGGACAATTTACAATGACCAGTCAACCTAACACCTTTCTAGTACCCAAGGTCACTTAAATGTTGCACTAATATAATGTTTGTTTTTACACATTTGTGTTATTTTTCCCTCCAGAAGCGAGATGATGCTGTTATCTGGTAATGAATGCTGTTAAGTGCAATAAAACGTATTTAATTATTTTAAATAATATGTTTATATGCAAATATATAGTGGATACAGGGAATGTGAAGAATCACAATAAAATACTTTGGTCATATTGATTCCTCGTTGCTAACATAGTATCATCAAGAGACATCCTGACAGACATTGGGCCAGCATCACAGAGATCGGCGTTCACTAGCTAAAATGATTGCTTGCATCAGCTTGGACAATGAGTCACAATGCAGCAGTATTATAATCCAAACAAAACTCACAGCCATGTAGCAACTACTTGAAGACCAAGGAAGCTCAATGAGCTCTGACTGCCGTGGACTTTCCTCCAGCCCATTTATGGAGGCACTTGAAGACAGCTGGTGCTTACAGCAGGAGCTAAAAAGCATCTCTTTTAAACTCTGCATTTTGCAGTTGTAAACATTCAATCATTGCTGCAGATCCACGAGCAGAGGTGGGAACTTGAGAAATAGTGTCCTTCAGTTATGTCACAGTTTTCAGGTCCGGTCCTTCTTAGCAATTCAGGGCATCTATATCTATAAAGTTCCATAAACATATTGGTAGTTGTGGGTTACAGGTTTCTGGAACTTGTTTCTAAAGTGTAGTTTGCTCCCTAAACCCGCTCCAATATTCCTGAGACCTGGTTTTAATCAACCTTCAAAGTTGAAAAGGCATTTAAAAGTGATCACATTATCACGCCTTCACATTTTAGTAGATCGTTTGCTTTTGGGTTTTTTTTTTGCCGTCTGTCAATCCAAAGCAACAGTCTCTTCAATCACTCAACGATCACCTCCGCTTGTCTCTGACATTTAAATATCATTTACGGAGAGTTTTCTTGTTAAAAACACTCTTCATATTTACATTTACCGTAGCATAAAATATCACGTGACTACTTTAATGTCCAATTAACAACCATTTCGCTCAATTACATGTTTCACAACACGGTCGTTAAACGGCCCACGGCGTTCCTGTATATAAAACCAAAACATGTAAGAAAATGAATCAATAATAACAATGTTCTCACAAAGCTGAGCCAGCAAATACCATTTAATCCCATCGTTACCAATCTGTAGAACACCTAATTAATATAACGCTGTGTTTGTTTTGGTTTAAGAAATGTTAGGAACTCTTTGTAAAGGCTAAACTTATTTTAGGGTTTAATCGATCTAATGTCCGTGAAGAACCATGGTGTTCAGTGGAAGCTCTGACCTTATCCGAGTCCAGATCCGGATCTTCTTGACAGAGTCGGTAAAGGAACGATTTGGGATCTCTGCATAGTGTCTGTTTGGTGGTAATGAAATAGGTTCCTCCGACGTTCAGTCGGACCCACCGGGAGCCCGGTTTCTCTGCAGGCTCTGAAGGGGAGGTCGGATTGCTTCTCATTGGGAAGCTGAACACGGCGGATCTGGACGCGGACAGAGCTGGACCTGGACTGACGGAACCGCTGCGAGCCGGGACAACCAGGCTTGGTGACGGGAGGCGCACAGTGAGAGAGGCGCGAGTCTCCCGGTGCTCCGTCTGCTCCAGCAGGCCGCCTGCACTTCCCTCCATCTGCAACTCAGCCATGCTCTTTAAATCCACCCACGGTCCGTCTGATGGTCCCGCACAGTTTCGCTCAAATACTCCTGCACCTGCTTATCTGTCTATCACCTCCCGATAGAATTATATAAACATCGGAAACATACAAGCGTCTGATCAAGTGCACCCGTTACAGGGCGTAGTAATGCACGCCAGCGGCTTTAAACACAGCGATAACGGCGCACTAAATGTCGCAGTACGTTAGAAACGTGATGCTGGCACGACATCGTTTATACATATATATGTATATATGCACCATAACGCAAAATAACAAACTCCGATCCACCTTATCTATCCAAGCGACTCATGGAGCTCCCTACAAATATTGTGAAGGAACTCTACAGGATATCACTGCCAGGTCGCACTTGCTCATCCAGAATAAAAGCCCAGAAACATAGCACAAGAGTCTGCCTGGCTCAACACGCAGTCAAATACACAGCTCACAAAAATGAGGGGACATAGCATTACGGGATATTTCATTTTGAAATAGCTCCTCATTTGTGGCAGCAGTATATGTAATCACATATTAATTTATTAATTAACTATTCTTCATTATACAAAATATTATTCATATTTTTTATTATAAATGATCCGTTCTATGGTAAATGGTCTATGGTATGGTCAAATGTTATGTAGCCTAAATGTAGAAAAAAAAATACTTTTTGGCTCTCAGGGAAAAAAATGTCATGGGAAAGTGACCACTAGTAGCCAAATAAAAAAAGCAAAAAGTGCTTTAAAACATAGTTAACATAATCTATTCCTAATAATCAGAAATCTAAAGAAGAATACACTTATGAAACCCTTTTGGTTGTTATTTCTGGATGGAGATAGAGAGAGAGAGCGAGAGAGAATTTGAACAAAAGTAAACCATAGAGATGAACATTTTTCAGTTATCCTAACCAAAAACCCTGCAAACATTTACAGGGGTACTTAAAGGCAGACGAAGCCGAACTTTAGAAAGTTGTGAAATCATGAAGGAATAACATGGATCATCTGAATTTGCACAGACTTGTGATGTCTATGGAAGCTCATGTTCATAAGAGCAAAAGGGGAAACATTTCCAAAATACTGCTGACAGAAATTAGGGGATACCTCAAAAAGAAATATCCCATAATGAAATATCCCCTAATTTTTGTGAGCAGTGTAAATCAAGCTTTCTTTGCACTTTTTACATAAATTATTATGCTGACCGTATGGAACGCTCATATAACAGTTAACATTTAGTGATCACAACTTAAGCATACATTCAAATACATTTATTTACATAAATTACATTTATTTATTTAACTTATATACCCCTTTGTAATCTGACCTATAAAACCAGGTGGCATAGTGGTGTAGTGGCATTGTTAGCACTGTTGCCTTACAGTGCCAGAAACCCAGGTGTAAGTCCCAGGCGGGCAGCTGCCTGTTTGCAAGTGTTCCCCATGTCTGTGTGAGTTTCCCCCAGGTTGCTCCCACGTTCCAAAGAAAGGGGTTAGGTCAATTGGCAACACCAGCAGTGTCCCAGTTTGAGTGAGTGAGTGAGCATGTGTGTGTATGTGCCCTGTGATACATTGTACTCTTTAAGTAGTGGATCTAAGCTTTTTTTTAATTACACCTTGCTGAAACTCAGTGGCAACTTTAAGATGGAGAGTCACTAATCCGAAGTTCCATATCCTGCATGACAGTCTGGATATCCTTCAGTAAATCTTGTAATGGCTTCAGTACTGGAACGACATGCTGGGCTATCCATTCTTCCACTGTTGAGTCTGGATAAAGCAGAACCATTTCCTGCCTCAGCTCCTGGACCTTGATTTCCACAGCTTCCATGTACCTGGAATTAGGAAATGTTCAGCACTATATTCTTGACTTGAGGAACATTTCATAAACCAGATATTTATGATAGAATAACAACAATAAAATAAAATGGGTAGTGTCATCCTTGACTTGTCATATAACAAACCCAGCCCCATGACAGTAACTCTGAAACTAGGAAGGACCCTGACAAGGAGGAAACACCTAAACTGGGAGAATGTCAGAAAATAACCTCACTGCTGCTGGACAGGACAGAACTGTATCCTGGCAGAACGAGAAGACACAAAATGAAATTCAAACCTCATCTGGCAATTCTGTTTGGTGTTCTGCCTAGTGAATTTGTGTTATAAGTTGTGTTTTGGGTTGGCGAGGACTTTTGTCACCTTAACATTTCATACCAGTTTCCAGGGTGCTGGCCTGGTGAGGTCACTGGGGATCCCTATTTCCAGGGTATTTGCCTAACAAGGAGTCTCTCTCTTAGGTCCTGTTCTGCATCTGTATATGTGGGCCTGAGGTTCCACCTCCCTACATGGCCTACTCCAGTCTGTGAGTATGTGTGTGTAACATGTAACAGATGAGGGATCAGGGCAGGCAAAAGGGCTCCCTTTTTGAGACACCAGTCTATCACACTGAGCAGGAACCACACCACCATACCCTGCAACCCAGACATTGGACTGCTGGTTCCAGCAGCTGGCCCTTACCCATGAGTCACTGCTACTGCTGATAGTGTGTAATGGAACCATAAAATCAAGACTATTTCTTAAACAGCTAGAGACAAAAGATTATACAACTACGTGTGTATCTGTGCATGCTAAAACATTACAACACTTACATTTGTGCTGGTTGCACAATTTGTTGTGCTGTCAATGGGTTGATGATTTTTGTCTGTCTGTGATAAGGGGAAAACCAGCCTCTCACAAACCTGTAAGAATGATACGACGGAAGTTGAATTAATCCCACGATACAATACAATCATTTATTTTGTTTTATTGACGTGATCTCACAAGAACGTCTCTCTGTTTGTGGCAGTGACCACCACATGACCACCACAGACACATACTGTTTGGATTGTGGACCATTCTAATCACAGCAGTAACACTGACAAAGTGGTAGTGACCTGTTGGTGTATGATTAGAAAGTGGAGGTCATTTTGTACAGCAATTTATTTACATCCTTAATTATGATGTGCTACCACAAAATTGCATTTGTACAGCACACTCACCAACTTACATATTGCTGTTAAAATGTCTGAGTTCTTCAGACTCCAAAAGTGCTGTTAGTTGTACAATTGCTTCAGCTAGTTTCATGCCAGGATAGGAGCGTGGCGAACCCTGAGACAACCTAAAACACAGACACAAGAAAACGAAGCAATAAACTAATAAATGTGGGAAAGTAGGTTCTGAGTTAATGTTCTGTAACACAAATATTAAAGCTATTTGTGCTTCACAAATAACTACAGTACAAGTTTCCATTCCTTATCCATTTTGCAGACATCAAGTCAAGATAAACTTTTCTCAGGCACTCCATCGTGGAACATTAACTATGTAAAGCATTAATTACAACACACAACTTCAGTAGAGTGTTTCACATTTTTTTACTCATCATAATTTCTACAAATCCTGATCATACAGACAGCGTGCATTAGCATGGCATGGATTCTAACAGGTTGTGTAAAAATTCAAAGATACATGTTGTGTCAGCATGATTGCACAACATTACATACTCTATAAAATACCAGAACATTCAGATTTATAGCTTTCTGCCACTGTCAAGAATGAAAAATGTGCTGCCCCTGGCTCGTCCAAATGACAATGATCCAAAACGTATGTTCAGATCAACACAAAATCAAGGTTCTGCCATGATCATTTTAGTCCGTTTGATGAATAGAATCATAAATAACATAATATGATTAGAAATGTGCAATACCTTGCTGTATCACCCACTTCAGTTGTGCCAGTGCCCAGTCCCTCCATCACCTCCCTTTGAGCTTCTTCAGAAAAACTTCCTAAAGTATTAGTGACAGTTTTATACACATGTTTAGTCTATTAAATAAAAATGAGTAAAAGGATTATAAGGTATCAAAACTGTAAGGACAAACCATGTTTCAGTGTCTGCAGACATGAGGCAAGAGAGTGCATGCCTAGAGGCATCAGTTCACATAACACAGACAAGTGGTCATATCTGTACAAAAAGCACATATACGACTGTATTAAGAAGGTATTCTTCTGAAAAACCCTCCTGACGTGATTTCTTGATCAAACCCTAAAGGTACCTTTGCCATCCAGTGAGAGCAATGCCCTGAAGATCGATGCCAGAAGGGAGACCAGACACCACTTGTAGCCACTGAAGATGATTGTCGACATGCCTTTGGGTACTGGTCACACAGGTGTAAACAGTGGTTGAGCCTTTGAAAGAACTTGCGATCCATTGTTGGGATAAACCAGCAGACCTGTACTTCTCCATCAGCTTAACTGTAACAAAAATATTTAAAATGATTCAATGTAACATAAAAACTGTTGCTGGTCTATAGTAGTATTAACTGGTATTACCATTACTAAAGATTTAATTCTTAGATTTAACATTTAAGCCATCCAAGAAGGCTGGGCCCCTTTTTGAGTCTTGGTCCTCCCAAGGTTTCTTCCTTACAGCGCTTAGGGAGTTTTTTCTTTCCACTGTCGCCTTAGGCTTCCTAAATTTGGGATTGGCCTTATAAGATAATATAATATTGTAAAGTTGCCTTGAAAAAGCACTCTCTAAATAAATCTGATTTGACTTGACTCATACTGTCAAATGAAGCAGGCACACATTACCAGCACACGCATCGCTGCAGCTCTTAGAATGAACCATATTCGCCTCAACACCTTTGAAACAGCAGTGGCAATTACATAAGTAGATATATGGCAATATCAAATATACTACTTTCAAAAATTATGGTATATTTCAAAATGAAATATCGCATATTTAAATATCCCCTAAGTTTTGTGAGCAGTATAAATTACTTGAAAAATATTGTCATGTTTTAAACATGAGGTATTTTAGGTTCAAATGTGATATTAGAGTATTTTATCAAAGCTTCACTTACTGTTGTTGGCCACATCCAGAGCAGGGCTGTAGTCCCACAGCATGGGTTGCACCAGTCCAACTAAACCACTATCTACAACCGCAAAATAAAAGGGAAACATTTTCCTATCTTTACAATATGTAACATGTCCTTCACCTGCTTAATATTCTGCTTACAAGTGAACAAAGGAACAGTGTATCAATGTGGGTTCACCTTTAATGGTGTCGGAGGTTATGCTCCTCAGCATGTCATCCCACATTATCACACTAAGGTTTGGGTACGTCTCCCGTATTACCTTTGCCAATTTGGTGATATGGCTGAGAAACAGCTTGTGAATACTGTGACCTGCATTGCTTAACCACTTTACAGATTCCTTTCCTTGGCCCAGCATGTACACCTGAAAATACAAAGAATGACAATGATGAAATATGATGGATATGATGAAAATCATGCTACTGAATTACAACCCCAAAACCAAAAAACAGTGTTTCTCGCATTACTGTGTTATATTTCAATACATATTTCATGTTTTGTCCGGCCAATATATATGCATCATTGGACCATAGTAGTTGCATGAACAGGCTCTGGACAGCTTAGACAGACCATCAGTTGAGAGGATTTGATCTGCCGACAAGCCCAAGCAGTTTCCACGGTTTTCTTTTCCACCATCCAGACGCAGGTAGCACCTTCACTAGACACCCTTGTCTCTGCCTGGATCATTTCCAGGCATTTAGAAGAAAGACATTTTGTTGTCACCATTAAGTGGCCTGCCACTGAGAGCCAGCCACTGCTGTCTTTGCTTGCAGCTCCGTTGTGAACAAGAAACCTGGACTACTATAGACTGGAACCATGTCGTCTTTACCACCAAATCCAGGTTATGTTTGGGATTCGACCACGGTCGGGTTCGAGTATGGAGACCTCGTGGTGAATAATCCTGCCTTTGCTGTGGAGTAACACTGAGTAATTTTAGGACCAGCTGGCAGTTTAGCAGTCTCTCACCAAAAGATGCACTACCCAAACGTAGCCTCCGAGAGCCTTTGAGAGCCTTTTTTTAGACAGAAGTCCCAACAAAGGTTCATAATTGCTTCAAGTAAAAGGTTACCGATTTAACGGAAGCAGCCACTGTACTGGCTCATACTGTACCTCGTCTGCCCCAATATGAAGAGCAGGACTCTTTGGGTGGAGCTCCATAACCTGGTGCAGCATCTCCATTATTAGAGCAAATCCCTGCTGGTTGTGTGGGTTCAAAGTTCCCAGACACTGGTTTACCTCTCGCAACTTCGCAAATATGCTGTGCTTCAGGACAAACTAATGAACAAAGTGAAAGAAATTGTTTTTCATAATTCAGAGGACAATATAATGCAGTACCAAATATAATTCACTTCACTCACTTCAAGGTGTCCAAAGGTCTGCACCAGAGGAATAACCTCCAACCCTCTGGAACGAGCAATGTCTTGAAGAGCAATGATTTCTTCACGGCTGTAGATCAGTAAAAGCAGACAAAATGTTACTGGCATTAATAAAAAGTTTAGAATGGAGCCTGTAGAGCTTGTGCAATGCAGCAGTTTATTACATGAACTCAAAAGATTGTGGTAAAGATGGGAATGGTCACTTTTTGGATTGGTCACAGTCTAGGTTTGAGCATATAGAAAATTAGTCTTACATTCAACACAATCAAACCAGGAAACAGCCCAACATCTCAACTGTGTTTTCAACTACTTGTTAACCTACTCCAATATAATTAAGCAGAACAACAACGCTGATTTGGCTCATTTGGATTTGTCTGATTTTTTGCTCAGGAGCGTACACACCTGAGACGTCTAACTTTGACCAGGGAAAGTGGGATTAAAATGTGGAATACAAACACTCCTGATAATGTCTCGGGATCACAGGCGGTCCCTTACCTGTAGGTTGGGTGATCTTTTGACTGAAGGACCTTCAGCTCTCCCTCATATGGAAACATATCTTCGTACTCAATAAGGATGCCATTTGCACCCAGGTCAGCAAAAAGCTGGATCAACTAGGATAATAATAGATTATGTCAATACATGGGGATTTCCTGATATTAATTAACATGGGTAAATAAGAGAAGATTTTTGCACCTCACATAGGTAATTCATTTTGGGAGGTGCCCCCTTTAAATCCAAATGGACCAGTTTTGTTCCTTTTGTCAAGGTAATGGGGTCCATGGCAATTGTTTCTGTGCTGTCTGTACTAAAATGCTGATAGCGGTATCACTAAAACCTGAAATTACAGTTTATATTTATAAACATGAATTGACTCATTCGCACATTCCACAGGAATAAATATAAACGCTGAAACCTTACCCCAGGGTGCAGCAGATTATATCTACTGGCTGGCCTGGGAGTGGTTGGGGATGCCTCAGGAGGTGTTGGTAGAAGTTTCGAGTACAAATACACGACCCTGAAATGGATAAGTAGTAAATAAGACAAGATGAGAGGAGAAAATAAAAAATGCACAATATTCAGACTGGCTTTTGCAGGCAAAACTCAAGATTCACTGTGATCTCCCTTGACACATCTTGAACTTGGACTTTTCTGACATTTTCTGAAGCAATATTTGGGTATATTATACCATTTTTCTTATCAGCACTTCCCATTTTTAGATCTATGCTGTCTTTTATTTCTTTGTCTGCCCATATGATCCCACACTGCCTCTAGAATGCCTATACAGAACTATATACTGTCTGGGAACTCGGATTCTTCTATGTTTGAAATGTAGTACATACAAATTTCTTGTGTCTTCGAGTTATATTCTAATAAAGAGACATAAAAACATGTCATCATAGTCATTATACTATTTCTAACTACAACAAACTGTGGCCTAAGACTTTTGCACAATACTGTATGTACATTAGCAGTAGTGATACTCCTACCTGTGTGAACTGGTCAGTTTGTCAACTGATGATGTTCTGCTTGCGGATCTTCTGAACTTTGGTATTTCTGAACCCGATCACCTCCGGAATGCAGCATCCATAACAAATGACATCCAAAACGAAAGTCTCTTGCATAGGAAGTGGACGTGGCACAAAGTTGCTGTGCTTCCGGCGCGAATGTCACCGCTGTGCTAATGCGACGGCTGGAGGATTCGAGCTGAAGAAAGGGATTAACGGTGTGAGCTCGCGGTGATCTGATCCACTTTCTGATCTTTTGTACGGCAAAGACTTGTGGCTGATCTCACTGGTTTAGCAATAGGAAGAGATTTATTGTTCTCAGTTATTTATACATCAGTCTGGATCTGAGGTAAGTCTTCGGCAAGTGATCCTTCTGTGCTAACAGCTATCCGTTTCTCTACTTTAGCCAGCTAGAACCGATTGTGACCGGGCTTAATATCGGCATTAAAGTGCGGTATTAGAGCCGTTTGGAACGTCCACCGGCAACATGTTAACTGTTAAGCGTTAACTGATTTGTCCTTCTTGACAATGTAACGTCGCTGTTCGGGCCGAATATATCTCTAGCTAACACGCTATAGAGCAGGTTAGCCGTCTGGAGGTTACGTCTCAATCCGCGTACTACCGCACTAACTAGTGTTGTTGCCATACGGCTAGTAGTATGCTCTTTAGGCGCACTGTTTAGTACAATAGTGTGTGGTTTGAGACACCGCTATGGAGTTACGGCCTACTAGTTCTGGTAACAGTCCGGTTCAATAATTCAGATAGTAAACAGGTTAAGTCTCATTATTTACTACATATTAGCTTTAATAGTTTAGCGAGCTATCGTTAGTTAACATGTTCTATCGAGTTGGCTAACGTGTTCCATACAGCCTAACGCTGGTTTCTACTTTTAGGTTCATTATCGACAAACGTATCTGTTCCAAAGATAAGGACACTTTGTGGCGACGTTGGTTTTATTCATGAGACACACTCAATATAAAACTCGATGATAAAGTTCATCTGTGTGGAACACCGTGATCTGTATGTGCTGTACCTGATAAGCAGCCACTGAATATTTTATATATTTATTACTTAATAGAACTGCTACTTTTCGACTGTGTGAAAATGACTATTAAATATGGCAGCTTGTTATTACAATATAGCACTTTTTATTATGAGGCCGATTTTTCCTTTGGCCTGTTTCAGAAAAGTTTGGTATGAATAAGTCTATTATTTATTGACCTAGGCACTTTTTATATAACTTCATAAACTTAAGCTGTGTGTAATAGTGTAACCAGTGTTGACCGTGCGGCGTACGAGACACTGATATGTGCCTTACCTATTTATTCATCAATAATGTATAAAGAAACTTAGTATGGCTTGGTTCTAAACTGGAACGGTATACTATGATAATAGTAATAAAAATAAATAATGAATGTTACTATTGTCATGTATAGCACGTTTAATTTCGAGGCCAAATGCGACGTGCAAGTGTTCAATGGACAGAATGCCAGACAGCTGCAAATTCAGCATTGGTTGCTCTGGTCCCTTGATTGTTATTTCCGTTCTCAGAAACAGCAAGTTGTGTCTGTGAAGCCTCACCTGTCTGGAAATCAATCAGGGGGCCTCCGATCTAGATCTAGTCTCATGAGATGGTGTGCCACCCGGCACTGTCTTTTATAACACACACACAATATTAACCTACATAATACATCAGTAACTACATAATATTATTAATAAGAGCGGTGTAGCGTTTTAATGCCTTTATTTGTACGTGTTCTAAATGAACTGAAAACGTTTGCAAATCGTAGAGCAAGACTATGAACTAACCAGGATAAATAACACACTGGGTGTTTACAGTTGTGGCTATAGGATAAGAAAGTGTTTTAACTGGCAAACACCATGTTGGCACTGTGGTCACTTCTTATGGCAGTTTTGGAGACGTTTTGCATCTCTTGCCATCACTATGCCAGGGGGACAAAATAAACCTGCGTCCACATCCTCTCATTGCCAGTGAAACGGAAGGCAGCTAGGTGAGAAGGTCCTGAGTTCAATCCTAGGGTGGAGCGGCCTGGGTCCTTTATGTGTGGAGTCTGCATGTCCTACTGGTAGTTGTGTGGGTTTACTCACACTACTCGTACTTCGGTTTCCTCCCACAGTCCAAAGACATGCGCGTTAGGTTAACTGATTACTCTAAATTGGCATTGTGTTTGTATATAACTCATCCTGATGTAACCTTGTGTGTGTGTCACTGAAGTGGCCACTGACGCCTATAGCGACATTAAGCAAACAACCTCACTCCTAGGCAGGTTGCGCTGATTGCCTTGAAGATGAAAATATCAATGAAGAAACATTTTTTGTTCCATGGTGAGGGACTTTTTTTTTTCTCAGATAAAATGTACTTTAATTAAAAACTGATTGTTCCCTGTTTTATTAGGGTGAATAAAAGTCAGTTCACCAAAACGAGTACCTAAAAGCAAACTGCTTTTTTTTAAAGCATTGTTGTTTTCTGTATTCACAAAAGGACATTTTAAAATGTCAGGCATCCAAATGTAAGGTGCCAGGAATAATGAATAGCACTGCTGTAATAATATGAATAAACAGTTAATTAAAGTAGTGGTTGTTAATATTGTTGTTAGAATTATTCAGTGGAATTTGTACTTGTCCAGATGTCCACATGTCTTTGTTGCACTATGTAATATAATTTACTACTATAATCAATGGTTTTAAATCCTGATGAGTATTGGCTGTGTTTCAGTTGGCTCTGGTACAGGTAGCTATGGAGTTATGTACACTGCTCACAAAAAATAGAGGATGTTTCATTATTGGATATTTCATTTTGGCATTTCCCCTATTTGTTCATAGGAATAATTTTGGCAATATTTGGGTTTTCAGCCTGGACACAGAACACATTGCATTTGTTTTTGTCTGTGTATTTCCTGGATTATGTTTATCACAGCTCGTGATAGTGAGAACTATAAATGTTCTCTGTAGTATATCCATGGTGTCAGAGTTCTGTTAAGAATTTTCTTGGACTGTTTTCTCTGAACTAATGATTCAGTGATGATTAAAATACTTTTGTAGGGTGACTCGGTGGGTAGCGCTGCTGCCTCACACCCTGAAAGTCCTGTGTTCAGTCCCAAGCAACATGGGCCCTCCCTATTTGTGTGTGGGTTTACTCCTGGTGCTCCAGTTTCATACATACATACACACACACACACACACACACGTGTATGTGTGTGTGTATGTATGTGTGTATATATATATATATATATATATACACACATACATACACACACACATACA
>JAUZST010073292.1:0-21505 GCA_034779995.1 Parotocinclus haroldoi
AGCTGGACTCCAATGAAGGAGTAGAACCATCTCAAGAAGGATAAGAAGAAATGGACAGCTTGTGAGTTAAATATGAAGTGTCACAGCAAAGGGTCTGAATACTTATGACCATGTCATATTTCAGTTTTTCTTTTTTAATAAACATTTCTACATGTCTGATGGGATGATGAGATGCTGATTGTACATTAATGAGAAATGAAATGAGCTCATTTGATTTTAACAAGTGTCTGAAACAAAGAGTGAAATATTTAAAGGGGTCTGAATACTTTCCGTACCCACTGTATATATTGCTTACAAATGTAGGAGGATGCTTCAAAATAAAATGTCCTATAATGGAATATCCCATTTTACAAAATTTTCCGGCATTTTGCAGACATCCTTATCCAGAGCGACTTACAGCTAATACAGTGGTGGGTTAGGGGCCTTACTTAAGGACCCAACTGTGACATTTTGGCACCATTGGGTCCAGAGTCCAGTACCTTAAGCACTAGGCTACCGCAGTCCCCTAATTTTACATATGTAAAGTATAATATTAAAAAGTGTTTTTTTTTTTTTTAAACAAACAAAAAAAACTTTAAATGGATGTTTCTTATTGAGGGCAAGAGGTACAGAACCATGACACTGGGGGTACATAAAAGACAGCATTATGAAGACAAAGATCTGCTTCACTATCTGAACCCCTGAATGCTTAAATATAGTGATATAGTGAGATTTTCATTGCATCATGGTCAGTAGCAAACTTTACTAGCTGAGAGGCTTCTTGTAATGAAACACTACCCACATGCAAATCTAAACAACTTGGTGCAATATCCTCAAATTGATAAAAAAAAAAATATGTGAGGATTGTATTATTACATGGGTGGCACGGTGGGTAGCACTGCTGCCTCACTGCAAGAAGGTCCTGGGTTCAATTTTTCTGTGTGGAGTCTGCATGTTCTCCCCGTGTCTGCGTGGGTTTACTAAAGGTACTCCGGTTTCCTCCCACAGTCCAAAAGCTTGTGTGTTAACTGGTGTCTCTAAAGTGTCTAGGGTTGTTCCTGCCCTTGTGCCTTAGGACCTGCTGGCTCTCGACCCTGTGTGGATTAAGCAGAAAATAATGAATTAATGGATGAATGTATTTTAACACGACATTACAAATTGATTACTGTAAATAGATGAGAGTTATGAGTAAGTTATGTAACTATCTTCTACCAGATTAAATTAATTAAAAGTTATGTCTATCATGTACCAGGACCCAGATATAAACATAAACATCTTCCATTGTGAAATGATGTAACAATACACACTAACACTGCAACAAGAAGATCGGGCAGAACCAGTAACTCTGTTTCAGACATAACTTTATTAATAAAAGCACAAAAACAGTCCAGAGCCAAAACCTCTCAACCGATACTAGAGGGAAAAGTAATTTAAGACTAGGGCGCGAAGACAAATGTATGCAGACAAACGCTGGTGGGACACGACAGCATGGAAAGGCGTAATGCCTTGTACAACTCCAAAATCAGAAAAGGTTGGGACAGGGTGGAAAATGCAAACAAACGACTGCAATACATTTCAAGAAAAGTTTGCATAGGGATCACTTATGGCTACAAATTAGATTTATAAAAACCCCAAAATGTATAATGTGATTTCAAACAGGTGATGTCAACAAGTGATTGTAATCATGATTTGATGCAAAAGCAGTGTCCATTGTGAGAGCTCAGATAAGTCGATGCCACTTCTAGACATTGTTAAGATAAGGCTGCTTTCTTATCACAGTGAAGTTTGAAGTGGCATTTGTTTTGTAATTCTGCATTGTTGTGCTTGATAATGGTTTGCCAAACTAATCCATTGCCCATATGCTATTGTTAAATGACGGGTCTTGATCCAGTGCTGTATGAAGGATAAAGTTCCCACCTTTTTAGTGTAGGCTTGTGCCCTTGCCCTTTATGCACCTTGGGGGAGTCTAAATGCACATTAATAAGTGGAATTCCTGTTTAAAATGTCAACTTAAATGCCTTGGGAATTATGAAGAATAGGAATGAATGCATTCAAATATCTAAATGTTTTGGTTCACACTCCCTGTTGTTTCTTATTCTTTTCCAGGTTTTGCTCGTAATCTCTCAGAAGGCAATGATGCTAACTACACTGAATATGTGGCCACTAGGTGGTACCGATCTCCAGAGCTGCTTCTGGGGTGAGTTCTCTAGGTGTTACGTGGCCACTATTAGGTTAGATATACCTTGCTTTAGCAATGCTCTAATGACCATATTTCTCAGTCTCTTTATAAGAATACAAACAGAAAGTCCATAAAACGTGTATGCAGTATAAAAACTGAAAATATAATAGCAACATCTGGCAGCTTTATCAGGATGCCAAGTTGACTGTGTTACAGTCCAAAGAAGCATGGCGAAGAAGGAGAACAGGATGAAAAGTCTAATATATGCTACAGATATTATAATGAAGTGATTGGAAAAGCATGTTATGGAGTGAAAAATCCAAGTTTTTGAGTCCAAACATCAACAATATGCTACACACAGTCATTATACCACTGCTTAACCCTTACACAGAAAACAAAACTAAATGGCATAAATCAGCAGTATCATTACCAAAAAAGAATAATTTGCAAATCATTTAATGTGGACCTGGACTGCTGAATTAGTCACTGATTATATATACAGTACTATGCCAAGTATTAGGCTACCATTAGATTTGTTGTTTAACCCTTTGAGGACCAAGGAACACATTTGTCCCATACTTTTAAATGGACACCAAAATGCGATTGAAACGACCGATTTCTGTGTACTGAAGGGATGGGCTGCTAAAGTCGAGCATCATGCTGGTAATATAAATGTTATTTTGTGAAATTTGTTGTTCAAATGTGACTGTGTGTGATTTTTTTTCCAAAAGTCTCGCCATTTACATTCCACCTACTCAAATGTTCCCGTCCTCCCGCTTATCGCATTTGGAGCTGTCTTTCAATCTGCACTCTCCACTCTTCTGTCACTTTTATCGTCTTGCCTTTTCTATTCTGTGGGTTCTTGTTTGCAAAGTCCAGGATTGTTTTCTCTCTTGTCATCATACAGTACAATTTTATGTTTTCTTATGATTTCTTTTTATGTTACTTATGGGTGGCATAGAGGCCTACAACTCTAACCTACCATGGTAGGGACCCAGGTTTGAGACATGCAGGATGCAGGCTTGTGTCTAAGGGAGAGGGCTGGTCACTAGATCATCCCCAGGTGCTGCAACAGCAACCCTTGTTGGTACTGCTATGGATTGGAGTCATGTACATGGCCTGCTTACATCTGCACCCTGTGGTCTTGTTGGATAGCCACCAGAGCCCCCATGTCCATGCATGAAAAAACAGAGTTAAAACACAATGCCACTCAAGAGCAGGGGTTGCTGTTCCAACGCCAGTAGACACTCCTGTCTGCATGTGACTCCTGAGTTGGCTGGACCAAGGGGTTTTTACACATAAATTCACAGTCTCTAAACACATCAGCAGAGTTAGAACAGTCTCTGGTCCAAACGTGAACTAATGAGCAAGCTCACGGCTGGTAGTTACACACACATACACATACACACACACACACACGCACAAACAATTTGTCGCTCTATCGTTATGGGAACCGTTCATTAATAACCCACTGCAGCTACAAAATACTACACTTAGCCCTAGGGACTATGGACATTTATTGTTAGGACGTAGATGAAGTACTAAATGCATAAATGTAGGTTTTTTTCCATGGGTTTGTCAACATTTTCCTAAATAACACTGGTGTTGTGGTGTTGGTCAGGGCTCCGTATGGGAAGGCGGTGGATATGTGGTCAGTAGGATGCATTCTGGGTGAAATGAGCGACGGTCAGCCTTTGTTTCCGGGCGAGAGTGAAATCGACCAGCTCTTTACCATACAGAAAGTTTTGGGGCCTCTGCCACCTGAACAGATGAAGCTTTTCTACAGCAACCCTCGCTTTGCTGGCCTCCGGGTAAGAAATTAATCTTTCCTGAGTCTCCTTTCTTTTCAAAAAACACTTTAACAGCTCCACACGACTTGTCTCTATTATCTGTATGACGAATGTGGAAACACACCTTAGTGCTTCTGCTTCTCTTCATCTCCCTGCCTTTCTCTTTATGTTGGAACAGTTTCCTACAGTGAGCCATCCTCAGACCCTGGAACGGAGATACCTAGGGATCATAAATGGCCTTATGTTGGATCTCATGAAGGTATGAAACCTTATTCATGCACATGTGCACTCTTACAGCAATGGAAAGATGTTTGTTTTCCTGCATAGGTTGTCTTTCTGGTTCTGAATTGGGTTCTAGTCCTGATTCTACACCTGTCCCATTCAGAACCTGCTGCTGTTGAATCCCTCTGAGCGATTTTTAACCGAGCAGTGTTTGAACCACCACGTGTTCCAGTCACTGCGAGCCATGGAGCGTCCTGCACTTCCTTCTCCAACCCCACCGCGCTCCTCCAAGAGGAAACCATATCATGGGGATAACACCATCCCCAGCCGGTGCGTTTACATACACCCTGACGCATTGAGTAAGATCAAGACCAGCTCTAGAAATAGAAAAGTTTCCTTCTCTCACTTTCTGTCTGCAGCAGTAAGAGCTCCAGCCACCGTCATTCCAACAGTAAAGACTGCTCGTCACTACCACGTCATGAGGACCTGCGGCGGAGTGCAGAAGGCTTCCTGAATGGAGGTGGTGGACCTGCAGCGACCAGTCTGAGCCCTACCCTTCATCCTAAAAGCTATCAAAGCCAGACGCTAAACCGTGCTGTGTCATGCAGCAAAGACCTGGCTAACAACAACCTGCCCCACCTCCTGAGCCCCAAAGAAGCCAAGGGCAAGATGGAGTTTGACTTCACCTTGGGGCCGAAAGCCCCCGGTGTCGTAGACGTCTCAACCGGAAAGTACCTCAAATCGTCCAAATCAAGCCGCCAGTCTTCGTCATCATTTATGGAGGGCAAGACAAGCACACTGCAGTCGAGTGACAAACACGGACGCCATGGCTACATGGAGAGCTCCCATGGCTCCATGCCTTCCTCGTCGTCGTCCAAAAGCACTTCGTCCTTCCTCAGCCTGTCAAAGAGCCACGGTGCACTGAGTGACGCCAAGTCTGTCAACAACCTAGCTGAGCCGCGTCTTCACCTAGACGAGACTGTGCCAGTCTCTGGTTCCAGTTCCCGCTACTTCCCAGCTAGTTGTTTGGACCTGAATGCGGCACCCAGCAGCCCCCATGCAGAGCGTCACTCTGGCTCAGAGCGCCAGGGCCACAGCCCAGCTGGGCGAACCAATCCTCGCCTGGACGGTGGCACCCTGGACTCACACCACTCCTCAGGCCGCAAGAAGATGCCAGAGGAACCCAAAATGCCCGACACCCTGGACCCTGCCAGGGCATCTGGAGCAGGAGGTGGGCACAATCACACGCTGTCGGCTCCGCATGAATCCTTCCCCTACGGTCTGGGCTACACCAGTCCCTTCTCATCACAGCAGCGGCCACACAGGCACTCAATGTATGTACGAAGGGAGCGGCATAGGACCCACGGTCAAGAGGCCGGGCTGGCGGTGGGCCCGACGGTGCCAACAAGAGCTAGCAGCCTCCAGCTTCTCTCCCCTCAGCTGCCACACCGTACCTTGCCACGGCACCCAACCAGCAACTCCAGAGAGGAGCTTACCCAGGACCTCAGCAGGGTCAGAAAAGTTATTGCTTTGTTTATTGAAAAGGCAACAGTAATTCTAATGGGTTTGCCCTGATTTACTTCTTTACTGATTTACTTTTAATAAACACAATTTATGTTTATGTTTTGCATTTTTTAATAGAGTGACCAGTCTCCAAAAGAAAAACCTCATTCTCATGGTCCAATGAAGGACTCGACAAGGGACAACACATCTTTCCACCCACAGCGCCCCAAAAATGAGGTCTAACTGGACGTGCACTACTATCATTGACTTCTAATCGATAATCTGTAATGCTTATATAGCACTGTGCAAAGTCTTAGGCCACCATTAGATTTGTTGTTGTTTTTCTGATTGTACTGATATTGTATATCAATGATTCCATTGATTTAGCAATAATTCTAACAACCATATATAATATCAGACTGTTGCGCAGTACTATATAAGTATGTGTACTATATAGTGTAATATAGGGGCACCCCTGGACAGGTCATTTGAGAACACAAACCCAAAACTCATCTGGATGCGGACTTGCCAGGAAACCTACACGTGACCCCCGCATTCCATATATTTAGAATTACAAATTCACCACATTATTTACAACATAGCATAGCATATGCTTCTTGCTTGATTTCTTGATTACAGTATATACATGAAGCATAACCCCTGTTCAGATGACATTTTCTTAATTTGTTTAGTGGAAGAAGTAAGCCACACAGTGTCTTTTCGTCAATCTGTGCTACAGGTGGGGATGTATCACGATCCGCATGTGGAGGACGGGACCTCATCCAAGGAGAACCGGATCATCTACAGTGACTCCATGCCTCGCAGAGTCGGCAGTTTCTACAGAGGTAGGTAACCTAGCGTAACTAGGAATCAAATTCTAAAAACTTAAAAATAAACCTACTCGTTTGTACTTGCATTTATTTCATTGATTCCATCACCACGCTGTTGGTGGTACAGTATAATCTACTCCTTACGACATGACCTGTGTGTTCGTCTATATCCTAGTTCCTTCTCCACGACCAGACAATTCGTTCCACGACAATGAAGCCGGGAACAGAGTTCCAGCCATATCTGCTGACACTGCTGCTCTGACCAACCATGTGAAACGTCAGACCAACTTTGACCCCTGGTGAGTCCGGGCATCTGGACATAGCTTTTATAGCTAATCTGGCTAACTAGCTTAGCCAAACCCAGACATCAGTTAACAGGCAAAATACCATTAGTACCATTCAGTCATATTTTAATAGGTTTATTAATAAACTTGAATCTTTATTAATAAACTTTAAAGTAAGAACGGTAAGAACCATTTAGAACGTTGAGTCATTGTACTTATACAAGCCATAATGAAGCTCAGATAAGTATTAAAAATTATATTTGCTTTAAAAATCCCAAAACTCACAATTCTGTTTTTTTGTATTTAATTGTAGGAATAACTCTGAGACGATGGTCATGAGTCCACCAGAGGTTCCGAAGCAGAAGGAAAAACAGGGTTTCTTTAGAGCAATAAAGAAGAAAAAGAAGAAGTCACAACCAGTGAGCAAACTAGCTTTGGTTTTAGACCTTCTTGTTACATATGTGCTGATTTCTTTTATAGTTAAGACAGGGAAGGTAAACTAAACAGTAACACGCGTCTTACTGCTGGAACAAACTGGTTTTGAAGTCAATCTGTTGTGGTGTAGCTGATGGACCAGCATATGCTGCAAACCAACTTAGCGTAGCTTTATTAGCTTAGCAGGGATAAAGAAACCTTGGAGAGAGCAAGTTAGCATGATTTGTAATGCTAACATGTTCCCACTAACACCGTTCTAGCAGATATAGAGTTACTTTAGTGTCTGTAAAGAGATTTGCTTCATGTCATTATCTGTGCTGTGAAAGGTGTTTGTCTGTCAGCCATGTTACACTAATGCAACTAATGCAATATGTGTGTGTGCCATCAGAACAGTCTCTCACTTTTGCCAAGTATGCTGTATTAACCTTACAAATCAACAGTAAACTGATAATTAAATATATTGCTCACACAAAATGAAATATCCCATCATGAACTATGCCCTAATTTTTGTGAGCAGGGTGTTTACAACAGAGGCTAAAAGGCATTGTGTTCTCAGAGTGCTTGCAACTAGACAAGTATGCTTTTTCATCCGGCTAGTTGTCTCAAACTTTTATCGGCTACAGAAGAATGTTGGTGGAGAAATTGGTCCAATGTCATATGTAAATTCATATGTAAGACGCCTTAGCATTAACTTGTGCTGTTCTAGCTCAGAGTTCAGATTAGTTTAGTTTGGTTTTTTAATTTTCAAATGAAAGATATATCGTAGACATAATATGCAAAGACGCCACGTTGGTCAAATCGACTCATTCCTGCCATACTGGTCCAGGCAAGACTGGGCTGTAACCAAAAAGTAAATAGCGTGGGTTTTTTTTCTGGTTAAAGTGGTCAAATCCCACAAAAATGAACTGACTCCAGTCACTCCAAAGAGTGTGTATCAAGGTTAAGAAAGCTAAAGTGGTGGAAAATATGTTTTTTTTTGTTTTAAGAAAGTATAGAAGCTTACATCTGTGAGCAGCATTTTTTATTACGGTTAATATGGGTGCAACATCCTTTTTTAATTTAATGCACAATGTGTGGGATGTTGCCGAAATGGCTTTTTTTGTCTACATAAAATGCTAATTATAATGCAAAATACTACATCATAATTGACAGTCACTGAGAACAATGTAATGAAATTAAATTGAGTTAGCAAATGAAAAATAATGAAATACGGTAAAGTTACAGAGCTATATACCATATGCTGAATATATATTTATAAATTCATATATTTCACTTTGAAATATTCCCCTAGTTTTTGTGAGCAGTATAATAACTGTTATTCATCTGTTGTCTTTGCTATTATATTATTATTTTTAGACTAGAATCCAGCATTGTTTTTCCGGTAGTCTTAGAAGCATTATGAGAGTTTCCTGGACCAATATGGCAGTCGACACTGATGCACGATCCAGCAGCCAATGCGGAGGCATACAGATATATTCTGCCAATGGTATAGACAGCCACCAGTATAACCAGCATACAATGCATTGTGTTTTGGATACTGGTATGATTATGGTGATAGTAATTTTAAAAATCATCTGTCAATCATCTGTCAATCTCAAATCAACCTAAATCAAATGACCAAACAATAAGTTCTCCTAGACTGCCATCCCACAGACCCAAGCAGGATATCTACGCCAGAAATTTGCCTCTGATCCGAAAATCTGTGATCTGTGTGCAAACAGCGTGTCATCAGGCCATATGTTCATCTCATCTGCTGCTTTTTCAGCAAACGTGTCTGTGTGTTCCTGCAATGAGCCGCTGGCCTTTCTCTGCGTCTTATATTTCCAGACGGAGGGCTGCGAGGGAAGGAACCCGAGCTTCAAGAAAAGCCTTTTCCCCCTCTTTAACTCAAAGAATAGCATAAAGCATAACTCCTCTGTGCTTCCTGTCCTTGCTCAGCCCATGGTATAGCCATCATGGAACCGTCCTGCTTCATATTGTGTTTCAGCATTGTTGCTGTTATGGCAAAGTCTTAACTGCATGTGATGTATGTGTGTTTTTTTTTAGTTTGTCTACATTATTTGTTTAATGGGCAGCACAAGCATTGGGTCAAGATTCATGTCAAAGTAAAACAGGTGGTGCTCAGAGCAGTCAGGGCTAGATCCATCTAGTACTGTAATTATGTCCTCTTTTGGTGGTGCAGGGATTTAAAGAACACAAATGGCTACCAAAGTTCTGGACTAAATATGAAATGCAAGTTTAACTACACTGCTCACAAAAAATAATGGATACGCCATTATGGGATATTTCATTTAATAATGTCCCTCTAATGTTTGTGAGCAGTATAAGTAACTGAAAAGGCTTTCCAAATTGACCATATACAAGCTTGTAGATGTGCTTTCGAAATGTTGCAATCACCAGGGATATAACAAAACAGTACCAAAACTTTAGGTGTACAAGAGTTAAAATGTAAAAAGAAAAGCTGAGTGGTACCTCGGTAGAACTCATCGGAATCTCAATGCGTTTTGACGATAAAAAAATATGTCTCGGTTCTCGTTGTTTGCTCGGTACTTGCTTAAACTTGTGAGTCGAGCCTCACAACTCATTTCAGTTGACACTCAATTCACGATTCATGAATTAGTGCACAGTGATTTAAATACACAAAAGCTCTTGCTCTTGTGTTTTTTCTTTATTTTAAAATCTACAGTACTGTATTCCCAGTGTAAATAAGTCTCCATGCGTCCTAAAATGGTTAGTAATGACAGCCAACCAAAAGGACAACAGGAACCAAATTCCTCCAGAACACAGGCTGCAGTTAGCATTAACATTATAATGCTATTAGGAGTTCCGTGTTTTTCGTTGTATCTTTCAATTTCAATCCATTACTCACTAAATTACATGAGACTTTTCAACCCTTTACAAACGAGCTTTTTGAATGATTTTTTCGACTGTAGATTAATGTAAGTGTTACATAATGTAATGTAATGTGTAATAGGTGCTGATGTAATACAGTATAGATTATATTAATTAATCAGTTCATGATACATTTAACTTATGATGGATTTGTTTGAAGATAGCCAAAACCATAGTAAATTAGGAAGCACCTGTACAATACAACTCTTACATTATTCTTTATGGGGATTTGGTCATTACATTTTCGGTACTCATCGAACCTTCAGGAACAAATTAACAACAAGAACTGAGGTACCATTGTATACCATTTTATCCTGCTTATCCTTGCCAGGATTGAAGGGAAGGGTCTCAAGCCTCAACCTAGAAGTCACTGCATGGACACACCATGGACAGGTCTCCAGTTCACTGGAGGGTTTTGCAAATGCATCTTAATGTTTTAGAAATTTTAACTCAGGCCCTTAGCAAGTGCTGTTTCCAGCAGCCGGCTCTTTTCAGAACCTCTGGAGCATAAATAAAGCAGCTGCAGCAGTTTACATATCATGTAAGGTTTTTGTACAGATAAGATTTAGTGCATCTAGCCATGAGTGTGGGTTTGCTCGAATTACGCATAAACCCTACTTAGATTCTCCTAATATAGCCAGGTTATGATGCTGAAAAAGAATTGGCATGCTTCCTGATTGAATGGATCTGGTCCCTAGTGGTTACATACATGCATCGTCAATGCTAACATCCTTGCTAGTGTAGCAGTCCAGTCCAAGCATGTGCCATCAGATGCATGGATTACAGCTTTGGCTGTTCATACACTTAATAACAGGAGATGCAGGAGAATGAAACAAGATGTGTTTTCCCCACAAAAACACATTCACACTTCCCTAAAGTAGTTAGTAGGAGACAGTGGCTGGGTGTGTCCTAAAATATAAAACTGTACATGTGAATTGCACATGTGTGGATTCTGATGGAGAACCATTTATATACTAAAGAATCTTCTACACTCCCAGCCTGCTGGCTCATGCACGTTTTGTATTTTTGAGTCCATCAAAACAACAGCTTCTATGTGCTCACTTGTGGGTTTTTCCTCTGCGTGCTAATGTGTATCAGGTCACGGCTGAAGGCCAACAGGACCCTCTGGTGCTCCAGAGACCAGTCAAGTCCTCGTCCCACCACAGCAGTCGTCACAGGAACCGGGACAGAGAGCGAGAGCGAGACAGGGACAGGGACAGAGACATAAACAGAGAGAGGAACCGAGAGCGAGGACATGATCGAGATCGGGACAGAGATAACACCTGGCCTATTGAGAAACATTCCAATGTGCAACCTCAGGCAAGAATTTTCATGGTTTTTAAATTTTGCAGTTCTGAATTCTTATGGCGGTTTATAAATTGCTATCATTCATTTATTTATCTTTATTTGATACATATTATCTATACATGGTACTAAATGAGCGTTTTTATTGTATGGATACTTGAAATGAAATCCTTGTGGTTCTTAATTCCAACTTTGTAAATCTTTAATAATTCAAACATCATTTCAATTCCTAACATCATGGAAATTGCCTTTCACTGTAAGGGAAGAAACTTTTTGTAGACCTTAAACATCTTGACCCTACCTGTAACATGCTCTAACTCAAACAGTAAATGTTGCTCTCCTTTCAGAACCAACCTCTGAGGTCTCTGCGTAAGCTACTGCACCTCAACTCACCCGCCACGTCCTCTGCCCCTATCAGTCAGCCTCCTCCACCCCCTCCTCCTTCAGATCGCTCATCTGAGCTGCGCTTCCAGCCCCATGCCAACCAGGCACCCAAAGTAGTGCCCCCAAACATGCCTGAAGCCCGGGGCCTTCCAGTGGGCAGTATCACCCCGAACACAAAGAGCCGCAAGCCCCATAACTACCCTCTGCCAGGCCAGATAGAGTCCGGCTGGCACGCCACACCTCCTTACCCCGACCAAATGGCAAACAAAGGTGGGCAGAATGGCATCGGGTTTGCCAGGGCTGTTCGTCCTCGATTGCCAAACCTCAATGACCTGAAAGAAACTGCTTTGTAGGGGGGCAGACATGTCCTCTTTTTCATGGTTGGGGGTATTTACTAAACCACTACCGCTACCACTTCCGAACACAGTGACACCTCTGGTCAGAAGGTGGCACACGTCATGATCTTAAGTTTGTTTTTTAAAGCATCCTTTGATAGAATTTGTATTACTGTTAATGACATATGGGTTCCGTTTTTCTGTTGGGTATCTTAACATTGATGATGTACTGATGTATTTGTATATGGACATTGAATTATCAGCTTAGGGGGGATGGGTAGCTGTGGAATAGCAAGAGCTTTAGTTTATACACCAGAGAATGTATAAATATTTATTGTGTAATAATTCTATATTTCATGGAGATTATTTAATTGATTATGAGTGTCTTAATATTTATTATTGACATTGTACAGAGTGCATTTTATTGTTGTAACAAATTATACATATTGTTACTTTAGTTTTATCTCTGATTTAAATCTTTTACGAGTCTAAAGGCTCTTGCATCTTACACATTAAACCCTGTGAGCCCAAGAACTACGATACTATTCTAAGAGGTTAATTTTCATCAAATGGTTATGGTCCATAGAAAGAGATATAAGCACTCGAGTCCATCTCAGTGGTGGCTCCACGGCTGTGAGTTTAAAATCTCAGCTCACACACAATTCCCCATCTGCAAAACCCTTAACACTGAACAGCTTAACTGTTGGTTTGATTAAAAGCATTTACCCAAAATGGAAATATTTTCAGTGTCCGTAGTTTAGGTTGAAAAGACTTAGTCAAAAGATATACTAGCAAGGTTGCTCATTCAGAATGGCAATATACGTCTGTTTTTGGGTTCCGATTATGAGTTTTCAGAGTTTTAAAGGTCTCCATGGCTCCCTTATTTTGTGATCCACCTTCCAAATGTTGACTTTGACAGCTAACGGCTGAACTAAATAACTTCTCAAACAACAGCACATGCACATTCGTTGGAGGAGGGCATTGCCTGGTCCTCGTGTTTCCTCACAGACACCCTAGCTGTGCACCTTTTATCTACCACATTACATTCTGTGAACCAGTTTGTTTTCTGTAATGGACATTGAGCAGACATTACCATAGTCACATAGTCTTTGAATGCGACTGCAATGCAAAGGGTATTTCAACAAATTAACTATGTACAAAACTGCATCATTGATACCACAGAAACACAAGTGTTGCATACATGCTAAACCTTTTGCTATTTAAGGAATGTTACAATATTCATAGAAAATACAGCAATGTACTATCACACCCTTGTGTAGGGGGGGGAAACATAACATTGCTGATATAATGCATTGACAGTACTGCAAACAACACAAAAGATCTACAAGATGACCAGAGACTCAACGTGTGAATGTGAAGCAGTTTATATAGCTACTGGTTAGAGGGAATGTACAGGTAGTATGGGCAACTACTGCTACTCACAATAGGACAGGCAAATAGACTTACATAGAGCCATTTACAGCTGGTTACAAATAAACTTTGGAAAGTACATTATTCGAGCCAGAAGAATCCCTAACCCTAACCCAAACATGAACTAAGAAGGAAGCGAGCACACAACCTTTATGGTATTTCCACACACAGACAGGACTGACACACTTCTGCTCTTAAACTCGCATGGACTGGGTGGTTAAAGCAATGTGCATAGTTAAAAACCAGATTTTAACCTCTATTGAAATGCGTTGTTACTGTTAAAACCTACATCGCTGATGGGATGCCTGTTAAACGGCGCATACCTGTAATCACCCTCTGCAGGCCATGGTACTTACTGTATGTGAGAGTATGGATGTACAGGAACGCCATCACAGTATCGATATTACTGGTTCTCATTCCTCTAATCCTAACCCTTTGAGTTAGGGCTAAGGGTGTCTGTGAAAGGTTAAGGGAAATACGGGTGAATATGGGTGAAAATAAGGGAAATATGGGTGAATTGTCTAATTATCTAAGTTCTTAAAGCACTAAAATACAGAGTGAAGTTTATTCAAGTATTGAAATCATTTTTATATTCTATAGAACTGATTTATTTTAACGTATGACTGGATACGTGGATAAGAGACAAGCAAATGACTTGTGTTTATTGAAGATTGCTGTACTGTATATAACAGGTAATGAGAGCACTATCAAAACTGGAGGAATTTATTTATTTTGGTATCAGATCCCAACACTGAATGTAAAGAGATGACTGTAACTGTAACTTAATGCAACAGTGCTTATATTTTGGTTCATCAGTCACATGCTTTAATCAGTTAATATCACACTGCAGTTTCTGTCATCATGTTAACTTTAACAGACAGCAGAAATATCCAATTCAAACTTTATTTTATTTCTGATAAACTACTTGACTCTATTCTTCTACTAAACCTACTATCCAACTGCAATGCAATAAAAAGCTGCTAATTCCTTTCTTCTTGGCTAAACTGATCTGTATAGTTTGGACTTTCTGTTGGAGGTTTTGTTCTTTATTTTTTGTGAGATCTGCCTAATTGTGCACCTGCCTGTGCCATGCGATGCCAAGTCGTTTCTGCAATAGCCAGCATTTGGCACCTTCGGGATGAACAGGTTGAGGATTGGCATTGAATTTAGCTTCAGGCTTCATTCCTGACCCAAATCTATTCAGATCCAGGGACATCAGCAATGTTTTAGTCCTTGAATTTGATGAATCACGATTGTGATGAACTGTTGCCTCGTAGAAGAAGGATTGTTCATAAAGTACACGATAAATGTAAGAGTCACATTTCTTACCAGCGTTTCATAACAAGTCTATAATAATTCAACTCGATTTTATTTGGAATGTTGATGAGTCAGTGAGCCGAGGTGCATTTTTGAGTCCATATGCATCCCTCTTCTATAATACCATGTAGTAAGGACATGGCGATATTATATATATCGCTTTTGATATGTCATATTGTGTGTCAGGTGGTGTGGCAACCGTATATGCAGATCAACTTTAAAACTAAAAATGCAGATAAAAAGAGTGTAATAAATTGTAACAATATTATAGATAAATTGCCAAAAATCCCCAAAACACAAATCAAAAGGTGGTGTGTGCAAAGGTTTCAGCACCTTTTCAGACCCTGTAGTATTTTTACACTCCAGGCTTTTAAACTTCATTCAGTTTGGAAGAACGTTGTTTCCTATAAATGTTAATTCCATTTCATTTGGAAGAAATATATACAAAAATGTAAAACCAGTATAAATATTGTTTTTACTAGTCATCACTTTGAACCTGATACTATAACTGCAGACCAGATTTCTGTGTTTAATTGCGGTATTTTACTTTTTACTTAAAAATACAAATGTTTGTATCCTTTGCACAAAGATTGGGGCCATGTCAAATCTCATTGGGAGATTTTCTAAAGATTTCTACAAATGAGTCATTCCCTATTCTGTCCTCATGTTGAATATACTGTATATAAGTATATACAGTATATATAAGTCTTAACTGGGTTATGCATTAGCAAAAAAAAAACGCACGCGTGTATTTGGTAATTGGTAGTGTCACATGGTTTGTCTTTTCACACTAACTTTGGATACAAAGCTTTGCATTTTCACCCAGGATGGCTATGTCATATTCCAGCCTACCAATGAAAACAGATCAGAAGATACTGATAATACTGATGGATTGGGAAATAGTTCTGATTCATGGCTCACCTTAAATCTTTTTTTTGTTTATCATACAGCATCATCTCTGTGAGAGAAATGTTCAGGGTTTGGCATGTCTGACACAAAATGCATTTTACATGTATACTACCCTGTAATTATTGGCCAATAAACAATGTCCTCCTGATAACCAGCCTGGATTAGTGCCTTATTTTGATGTGCTTGGAAAAAAGTTTTTTCTATTCCACCGTGCTGCCCCCTTGCAGTCAACCCCAAATACATGGAAATGTTCACACAAACTCTTGATGTACAGTTTTTAAAGTTTTGTAAGATGTGTTAAGTTACAAGTACAAATCACTGACATACTTTAATCCATGTCTAAGTTTGTATGGCTTGTATTTTCTTGGAATACAGATGTTTTTCTTTCAAGACATGATGATGATCATTTTATTAATCGGTCATTCTTGTCATATCGTCCAAGACTTCCGGTGGCACTATCTGGATGACACATGCATAGTTCTCCATGTGTACTGTGTATCCCACATAATGCAGTCAGTCTCTGCTTCATTTTCTGGTGCTCTAAAGCGTAACTAATGCTCAACAAAATATACTGCATTTTCTTAACTGTGGACCCACCAATGGCAGCCTGTACTGCAGCAATGTGCTTTCAGATGCACTGATGCACTGTAACATGTAGAGCTTGCATGTCACATGACTTGATTCAAGTCAGAATCAAGTTGCAAATTCAAGGCCTTTCTTTGACTGACACTGATAGATTCAGTTTGACTTTGACTTTGTATACATAAGTAAGTATTGAGAAGGTTTACTTGAAATGAGCAAGTAATGACGTATTTCATGCAATTGTATTGAAATTAATCGAGGGGCACGGTGGCTCGGTGGGTAGGACCACTGCCTCATCGCAAGAAGGTCCTGGGTCCAATCCCAGTTTGGAGCGGCCTGAGCATTTCTGTGTGGAGTCTGCATGTCCTCTTGTGCGTGTCGCTAAGATGGCCACTGATGCAGATAGCGATGTTAAAGAAGGCAAATAAACAAGCATACAAGTTAAATTAATTAAACTTAATTTAAAATTTTGCTAATGCCAAATTATAATGGGCTGTTTGTTTTGTAAGCTGATATTGGCCTCAGAGGTCTATCAGTGGTGAATGAAAGTGTCTTTTATGTTACATTGGACACCTAGTTACAACTTTTTTCTTTGTAACATATTTAGAATGTAAACATTTGATCTTCAGTTTAACAATAATGAGGCTTTTCTTGAGGTTTATGTATTTAGTTATACCTCCGTCAAATCTTGAGTATTGTTCCTCTAAAGATGAAATCTTAAATGTGTTTTTTTTAAAGCTTTATTGGGTGTTTTAGTAAAGAAACTAAAATGCTGAAAGTTACTGTTTATTAACAAATAAAGATTGATAAATTTAGAAATTTGCTTGCCTTTCAACAGGGACTTGACTTGAGTTACTGGAATATGACCACAGTAACTTGAGACTTGTTCCTAATTTTTGTGAGCAGTGTATTATACCATATTTAGTAACGTGTTTTATTACTCAAAATGTGCTGCACTTTGTTCAGTTAAACATAGTCTAATTACACTCTTTAGAATAAAACATACAGTTGGTCAGTGAAGAGAAGCACAATTTAGCATGGCATAATAAATTATTACCATATTGCCCAGTCCTGCACATATGTAACCTACTAAGACCTTGAGTAATATGTAAAATGAAATATTTAAGCCTTGAACTGGTGTTAAATAACCGTGTCCTTTGGACCTACACAAAGCACCAGAAATTAGAGGAAAAATTCTACCTGTTAGTCCAACATGAAACTGAATGTGAAGCCACCCTGGAGGAAATATGAATCTATTGAAGGGTTTTGTGCATATACTGGTGATTAGTTAATTTCACAGGTGTATAGCTGTAAAACCCAAAGACTTGGGTCAGTGTGGAAATTAGATTCCAATGGCTAAAGGACAGACCTTCTGTAGAGACCTGCTATAGGGGCCACGCAAGATTTCTGCCCATGTTTGGATTGAGTTAATTGCATGCACTGGAGCGCTAACTGGGTCACAGAAGGTGAGGGAACTTGAACTTCAGGGGGTTTATTTTCGCTTCTGTTTAATATATGGAAAGATCGGCCCATGCTTTATAAAGGGCAGCTCTTTAGCCACTGAGGGAGGAGCTCTGTGGAGATAAAGCATATTAGATAAGGCCATCGGGGCTCAGTGGATTACAGTAATCCAGGGGCATTGCCATTTTGGTTTTGAACACAAGGCAAGATGGAACACAATATTCTGAATGCTTTCTTTCTCAGCCTACTGCTGATCAATCAAGGTAAGTGGAGTTCTGGCTTAAGGAACGATTGTGACATTAACATTAGGAGCATTATTATGCAGAAAGCAATTAAAGAGATTATATAGAAGGTCAAAAATATTACACAAATTGTGAAAGGTCTAGATAGCTGAAATGTTTCGCATTTTATATAATTGATCCTTTTCCATATTTTGCTTTCAGTTCCTACAGGAGCTCACTCTCAGGAGGTACATTAGATCGTTATTCTCTATTTCCAATTTAATACACAAAACTAGTAACACAAATCAAAGAGAAAATTAAGTGCATATTCTTACATCTGTCCTCAGGAGATTGAAAACAATGAAAGCTATAGCGGAAAAGCTTGCAAGTGTGACTGCGGCACTGACGAGCCCCCAACTGAGCCGACCTCTATCTCAACTGGCTTCAGCAGGTCCAGGGGACTAAACTGCATGCCAGGTATTTTAATAATTCATTTCAGTGTATTTCTTTCTATAGTTAGATTTGATTAGGCAAATGTATAATCCCAAATTAGCAATAGTATGTGACTTCAGTTTGGCTGGTACAGTGGTAAAACAGAACAACAATGAAGTGGGATGGTCCATGGTGCCCGCTTTGTTCTCACAAGATATGGACAAACTGAATTCCTGCCATCTTAACTGGTTACTCTAAATTGCTATAGTCCTATAGTGTGTGTTGCACTGTAATACATTGTCCTGGGTGTATTATAGGAAAGGCTCTGAAGCCAGGATTGAGCAACTCCAAGTACTTCTTTATCCAACGATATACACAGAATCCATCTCCCCAGGTGTAAGTGTGAAGGATCGACTGATCACATGATGATTTGTAATTAACTAATGTCCTCTCCAGACTTGTATACTTTTATATTGCACACGACGTTTTCAAAATAGGACACCCCACGACCCTGATTTAACTTAACTGACAAGCTCACCCAGAAGATCATCATTTCACATTAGTTCTTAGTAACCTTGAAAAACAGTCAGTGGGCTGACTTTGTACGTGTGTAATCTAAATGTGACCACCAAAATGGGCAGCAGACAGTCACATGCTGTTCTGGCCAGTTTCCTGTGCACAGGTGGATACTGAAAGAAATATAATGTAAATGTGTGTTGTAAAAAAAAGTAAATTTACTCAACCCGGGGCAGCATCAAACTTACTTCACTGGGGGAACATGCCCCACTAAAATCAAAGTCCCTTTTACCCTGGGTTGATGAGCAGAACTACAGGATGCACCACCAAATTTATTATAGGTACTTTTCCCATAATGCCTTAGCATCTGTTCAAAACTCTGAACTCTCAGTCAGAGCCAGATGGACATTAGTGAATGTTTAAGACAGTGCTTCAGACGATGTAATAATGGCCACTTCAAACAGTATAGCCTACCAAACGTATTACAGCAGTAAAGAAAATGGGTTAATAAACTAGCAAAGGTAATACATTAGCATACATGGAATCTATTTAGTGTTTAACAGGCTTATTTGTACACCCTCTATGGGTTATTGATAAGCCAGTTGTGCTCCTTTAAATACTGTGTGCTCCTACAAGTAGGCTAGAAACGCCCCTGTATTTACCCAAATTCACTGAACCTCCTGCATTGTCCCAGCTCCTATGAAATCCATTGTTGCTTCTGATTTAGTTGTCACATGTTATGGCTTGATGTGAAATGCGTAACATCAGTAGTGCCATCCTGTCAGACGTCCATCTTAATCCTTCTTGGCAGTTGATTATGGAACACGAATGCAATTACTTTTAAGATTACAAAACAATTATAAATATAATACTTGTTCATAATTTTGCAACACTTGTGAAACCATTACATCCTTTGTATTGTGTATTAGGTGATAATAAAAACAGAGTTCAGGAGAAACATTTACAGTTTTTAAACTGGCCCTCGTGAAGCTTAAGCCCTAATGGCTGCTGACTGAGGCTTTAGGCTTGCTTTCAGGACATGATAATGGAAGTGGAATTACAGAGCTTGAGTGATGATCTTGGTCACCATTTCACCATCTAGAGATTAACAGGGTCCATTAATTATCCATCAGGATTCTGGAATGCCTGGACCTACTGGAAGGCAGTACTGTGCAATAGTATTAGGCCACAATTAGATGTTTAGCAATAGTATGAAGACCATATATAACAAATTGTCGGTGATTGGGCCCAAAATTGTTTAACTTGAACTCATCACTCCATAATACTCTTTTCCACAGATCTACATTCCAATTTTTTATTATCTTAGAGAGTTTCTTGGCATAGCTTCGTGGCACAAAGACCATTCCCGATCAAGCTTCTTCAAACTGTAGAAGGGTCAACCTGATATCTCGGTGAAGTTGCCAGATGTGTAAAGGGAGATCACACAAAATATTTGCTACTGTAGCCTATAGGAGCTGTTTGTTCAGTTTTTTTTTTGTCAGTTTTTAAATACAGCATAACACATACAAATCTCCTGCTGAGACTGATAAGTAATTGGATCTGTCCATTATATGGTCATTGCAAAAATCATTGTATAGCTGATCTAATGGTCTAACACTTTTACACAGCACTATATGTTTTGCGTTCGTAATCCTCTGCTGCTCTTTTGAAGCAAAACATGTAAAACTGAAGTGGTCTGTTCGAAGTTTAAAGTTAATGAACAATAGCCTAAAATAGCAGGAACTATGAAAATAGTCAGTTGCTGCATAGTTAGATGGTACAAAGCAAATTCTGATTGAGGTACAGCAGAAGCAAAGTTGGGTTGTTCTGCAGAGTTTCAAAAAAGACTGGGCCTGTAAAATGAAATGAATGAGTTCAAATAGGTAAAGGAACACAGGCATTGGACTGTGAAGAACAGAACTCTGCTGAGTTATTGTGAAATTTGCTTCACCTTAAGGTTAGAGAAGAAGTTTATGGACCATATCTGTTTGATGTCATACATATTACAGAATGCCCATATCACAGACCTTTGGGCTTTGAGGCTGGATCAGTTACTCCAGACCAAATCAGCTGCTCCAATCAAGACCAGTACACTGGGTGGTTCTCCTCATGGACTCCCAACAAGGCCAGACTTAACAACCAGGGCTTTGGGTGAGTGCACTGTTCTATATTATATTCTGTACATCATAAATATTGTTACGGTGTCCTTCAGTTTAATGCATATTATATACACAGTAACACAATGGAATTGTCACGAGCGGTTGAAAGAGCGTAACGGAGACGAGGATGCAGAACAGGAGGTTTATTGAACAAAGGAACGAGGAGGCAGGGTGTGTGCATGAGACGGTGGAGGTCGGAGTCGGTAGGGAGTGGTCGGAAGCTGTGACCAGGATGGAGACTGGGACCTGGATGAACAGAAGAAGAGCACACCACGAGCAAAAACAATATAGGGACAAACTGGAATGCAAGCGGGAAAGGAAAACTGGAACGGGAACAGC
>JAUZST010073323.1:0-21499 GCA_034779995.1 Parotocinclus haroldoi
TGTGTGTGTGTGTGTGTGTGTGTGTGTGTGTGTGTGTGTGTGTGTGTGTGTGTGTGTGTGTGTGTGTGTGCGCGCACATTCACTCTATAGAGAAATAGCTTTGGATGGTTGGAAACTTCTAATTACAGTAAACTGGGTGAGCCACTTATTAGTGTATACAATTAGTAAAACTGGTAAACTAAATTATATTTCACAGTCACATACTGTACATGCTGATCTGCAACATAAATAAAGTACTATAGTACAGAAGTAACTTCCATAAATGGACTGTAACCACCCAACTTACTGTCTGTTTGTTGAAAACCTATGGGATTTACAGTACATTTCTGGCTATTGATGAATCTACCACATTTTTAGGGATTATTAATAGATCAACAAAGTTAGTAAAATATACAATATGGAGTATATAGATCAAATGTTGTATTGTTTAAATGTTTCCTAGGCATGCAAAGATCCTATCTTGTGTATTATATCAGGACGACCAAAGGCGACCAAAATGCTGGACTAAACTATGCCATATTACTGTTTCTCTTTTTTTGTTGTTGTTGTTTTTTTTTGGTCAATTCACTGGCATGTTTTGTGCTGTGTTTTGTGTTTGCAATGTTTGTGGTATACTGGCTGAGTTGATGTGTTATGAGGAACAGAAGTTTGAACTTTTTGTCTATGTTGGAGAAAAAAGCCACTGTGTGATTACAACCCAGACCATGCTGACAGCTTGCAACCGTTGATTAAATGATGAAGTAACATTGTATTAAGAACTTTTACCGGAAAGTGGCAGGATAAAAATTAGTCACACTAAACTTAAAAGACATATAATGATGCAAAGTTTCTTTATATGGTTCACAATATGTTTTATTGTCACTGGCATATTGTTTCTCTCTTCCCCTTACAAAAACAATATGCCAAAGGTATTCATTTGGTACAATTTGATTCACTACTGAGCCTATACGAATGGATTAAAGTCTGGTCCAGTAACCATCAAGTAAGTTATATTTATTATATTCATTAATCAGTTCAGAAAACAAAAAAAAAATAAGATTTCAAATCCTTTACCATTTAAAATCATTTCAACTTTACACCACTAGTGTAAGTATTTCTATAAAGCTGTTTTGCAACAATGCGTATTGTCAAAAGTGCTACATACACTGGACACTTTATTAGATGCAGCTTGCTACTACCAGTTGGATGCTCTTTGCATTCAGAATAAACTTAATCCACGTGGCATGGATTCAGCAAGATGCTGGAAACATTCCTCATAGGTTTGGGTCCATATTGAAATAATAGCATCACACAGATTATGCAGATTTGTCTACTGCACATCCATGATGTAAATCTCCAGTTCCTCCACATCCCAAAGGTGCGTTGGGATATCTTAGTGCTTTGAGATCAAGTTCAAGTTCCTGTTCCATAAACCAAGCTGAACTTTGTGACATGGCAAATACCAGATGAGTACATTATGGTCATAAAGGTATGGATGTGGTCAGCAACAAAACTCAGGTAGGCTCTGGTGTTTAAATGATGTATAGTTGGTATTAAGAGGCCCACACTGTGCCAGGAAAATATCCCCCACACTATTAAACCACAAGCACCAGGTTGAACCTTTGATACAAGGCAGAATGGATGCATGTTTTCGGTTGCAAATGCTAAATTCTCACCCTACGATCAGAATTTAGAATGCAGAAGAAATCTAGACTGCTTAGACCAGCTAATATTTTTCCAGTTCTCCACTGTTTGGTGAGCCCATCAAATTGTAGCCTAGGCTGCCTGTTCTTAGCTGATAGGAGTGGTACCCAGTGTGACTTTCTGCTGCTGCTGGAGCCCATCTGCTCTGGGGTTCAATAAGTCATGTAAGAGTTGCTCTTCTCCAGGTTGTATCAAGTGGTGACTTGAGTTACTGTTCTCTTGAACCAGTCTGACTATTCTACTCTGACTCTTTTTGCCCAAATAACAACCTCTCACTGGTTAGTCTCTCATTTTTGGACCATTCTCTGCAACCCTAAAGATGGCTGTGTGTAAAAATCCCAATATATCAACAGTTTTCTGTTTTCATTCTAAATCAAATCCTCATTATAGCAATTTGAGTTAAATAAATATTTTGCTATATCTCAGAGACTCTATTAGTATTTTGATATTTTGCTGCAAACACAGCATGCACTTGAGCTCCAAAGGCATTTGTAACATGCATTTTGTTTGCAACATACCACAAATATGGGTAAAATCACATGATCCATGTCATTCCAGCATAATATCGCAATATTACAAAGCATGTTTTGTGATGTCACTGAATGCTTGACATTATCTATGTTCAAGTTCCCTTATCATGGCTCAATGGAGTTTAGGTCAGGTCAAAAAGTCTACGCCAAAATTCTGTGGCATTACTTTTGGTGTTCAAGTTTGTGTTGTAAAACTTTAGTGATGTGAATATTTGTTTCTTATAGTATGTTTAAAACTTTTTTTCATATTTCTCAGAGAGCTATTTACACAGAAGACTTAACTAGTTGGGGGTGTCATCAGACCCACTTTACTAGGGGACATGCCCCAGGCAAATGCTGCTGTGCCCCACTAAAATAGCTACATTTTGGCTATCCACGTATAACTAGCTGTATAACCTACTGAAAAGTACATATAAGACCAGTCAAGCAAAGTGATCAACTGTTAAAAAAACACAATTAACAAATATTCTTTCCTTTTAGGGCAGCACTGCTGTCTCATATCAAAAAGGTCCTGGGTTCAATCCCAGGGTTTAGCGGTCTGGACCCTTTCTGTGTAGAGTCTTCATGTCCTCCCCGTGTTTGTGTGGGTTTACTCTGGGTATTCCATTTTCCTCCCACAATCCAAAGACATGCGTTAGGTTAATTGGTGTTTCTAAAGTGGCCGTTAGTGCATGACTGTGTGTGGATGTCCTACGATGGAATGGTGCCTCGTCTAGGGTTGCCGGTTGGGCATTGACTGGCCCACGACCCCGTGTGGATTAAGCGGAAGATGATGGATGGATGGATGTTTTGTTTTAATTCATTCCTTGTCCACGGCAGAGTAACACCCTCTTCAATGTTAAAACACTTCGTATATTTCGTTTTTAACAGGATTATTTTTATGCACAGCTGTGCCCCCTTGTCTGACTGGCAAGCAGAGGGCCATGGCTGTGCCCCTTTAAAATTTGTGTGCCCCAGTACTCCAAGTAATCTAAAAACGCTCTGGCTACAGCATTGCGTACTGTCAGATTTTGTACAATATGTTTGTTGTTGCAAAATATATCACTATGGAGGGCTTTATATTTGTTTAGTGTACAGATTTCACGCGCAGTGACCGAGCAGAAAGGGAATGAAGGGGTTGGAGATTGAAGCAGTGGGAGGGATACAGTGAGAGAAGAGAAAAAAAAAACAGCAGTCCCTCTACAGGAAACAGGACGGAGCCGGGGGAAGGACTGAATGGGATCGATGCTCAAATGTTAGAAAGGGAAAAGGGTTTTTTTGGCTTAGAGTCAGAAGACGTTTTGCAAAACACCAGCGCTTCGTTTTAGCAAATGGAGAAAGGAAGTGGGAAAGTTTAGCCTTCGCCTCTGTAGTGGAAAAATAAAGTGGAGTTTTCTAGTCTGCTTTAAAGACCCAACGTAGTCGGCAAGATGCAGGGGATCCCCACAAGCGGTGAGTGTTATTGTTTGTTATCAGAGTTATCGGTGCGCGTGCTTTTATTCGAGCTCACCGTTACAGGGTCGGTGCGTAGCTGGATCACAATTAAACTCAAACGTTTGATAGTTTAAAGAACGATAAGCTAGGCTAAAAGAAACACTGCAACTTGTGTCTTGTAGTGTTCATACTGAATGGTGTTGCTAGTGTAAGGCGCTTATTCATTAGTAGTGGGCTTATGTTTTTGTGTAGTACAGTCGGAGCCTGTGTCTTTCACACAGTGTCAACAAGCCGCAGAGAGACGTGCATGGCGTCCTCATTGTTTAATAACTCGCTTTTTCGTAAATAAAAGAGAAGTGTAAACGCAGCAAAGCCAGTATAGAGAAGTAAGTGGTAAATGTTTTTTTTTCACAAACAGTTGGATGGCGCACTAGAGGCACCTTGCTAAGACATAGCGTGGGATAACCAACCCCAAATAATAATGACTCACAATATTTCTGACTGTCTGTACAAAGTACGTGCACGACATGTTAAATAAGTCTGGACACCCATTCAGCCTGCATAACAAAAATGATCACTTTATTAGGTACACATCCTTTTCTACACTCATTGTCCATTTGATCAGCTCCACTTGCCACACGCTTTGTAGTTCAACAATTACAGACTGTAGTCCATCTGTTTCCTTACGTCTTTGTTATTACCCTTTGCTCTGTTCGCTGTTGTTCAGGTCCAGCGTGGATCATGTATTTGGGTGGTGGATCATTCTCAGCGCTGCGGTACATGGTGGTGATTTTGTTAGTGTATGTTGTGCTGGTATGAGTGGATCAGACACAGCAGTGCTGCTGGTTTTTAAATACCTGTGTCACTGCTGGACTGAAGATAATCCACCAAAATCCATCCAAAAAGTCGAGGCACGAGCACCCTGTGGATAGCAACCTGTGAGCACTGATGAAAGATTAGAGGATGACTGACTTTGCAACAACAGATGAGCTTGAGTGTAAAGTCTCTGACATCTATAAGGTGTAATGCATTAACTGGTGAGCATGAATGTTGTTGCTGATACGGTTGATTACCTAGGACACCAGTCTCCAAAACACATTCTGCTCTATGCTGTTTTTAGCCACACTCACTGCTAATACTTCTGTAATAAGTAGATCCCTATATCTCTGTGTCATTTTTTTGGGTGTCCGCATTTTGCTCTGTTATTATGGATATATTTTTATGGATCTTGCAGACCTGTGCATAAGTCCATATACAAATGCAAAGCTTTTAAAGATTGAATTGTATGTAGGTTGCCCTTAGATAACCCTTTAAAAATCACCAGGCTATATTTTTGCATAATTATGCCTTAAACCAGCATCCGATTGTCACACACATCCTCAAAATAAAGTGATCTTAATTGAACAGAAGCCAACATTTTTATCATTGGTCATCTGTTTAGTGAAAATATTACATATCGGTGAGTGACAAATGCATTTGAACCTTTGCTGTCAGTATCTGTATTGACTCCTTGGTGTAGCAATAACTGCTAAATGTTTACAGTCAATGATCAGTTTTGCACATCGGCTTAGAGGACTTTTAGCCCATTTCTCCATACGGAACAGCTTTAATTCTGCCATGCTAGTGAGATTCCACAATTGCTTACAAGTCTTTCCACAACAATTCTAATGAATTAAGGTTGGGACTTCCCATGTCTTATCCATGTCTTCTGTAACCATTCTTTGGTAACACAACTTGTGTATTTGGGGTTGTTGACTTGCTGCATGACTAACATTCAAATGAGATTTACTGTAATTTATGGACAGATGTCCAGAAATGTTCCTTTAGAATTTGCTGATGTAATTCAGAAGACATTCTGATATTATCAGTCAAAAAATAATGAATCAAAAAATAATGTTCAATAGCCATTCATGACGTTTGCATCACAGCTCCAGTGTCTTTGGTTCGATCCTGACCTTTGTGGAGTTTGCATGTCCTCCCCATGTTCCTGTGGGTTTAATCTTTGGGCTACGGTTTCCTCCCACAAACCAAAAACATTCAGTTGGTTAACTGATTGTCTGATCTGAGTATGTATGACTAGTTTCAACAGTAACCTTGTGTATGTCATAAATATCCAAGATGGGGGGAAAGCTATATTAAATAAACCAAATCAAAACAACAAACAACCAAACATGTCCACTTAATCTTGTGTGAGATGGCTCTTATTGAAAAATAGGGTTTTATAGCATGCAGAGTTAAAATTTTAGAAGCTTTTACTTTAAGTCCTAAATATTGGTTATCAGCCTCTTTGATTGCTATAATAGATATTGGTATTAATAAAAACTGCCCGAGATCTTTTAATTAATACTTGAACCCTGTTATCCAATGTCATATTATTAATTCCTACTATGACGTATGAAAGGGTAGCTGTTGCCTCACAGCAAGAAGTTAGTAGGTTTGTTCCAAAGGTGGAGCGATCTGGTCAGGTTCTTTCTTTGTGGAAATGTCCTTTTTATGTCTGCATGGGTTTACTCTGGGTACTCTGCTTTCCTCCCACAGCATGCACTATGTTAATTGATTAGACTGACTTGTCCTTATCTGAATATATGTTAATGTGTAGTGTTGATATGACCTTTTGTCTGTCGTTGAATGGCCTTTGATGCTAAAGAGTGATGTTATATAATATTCCACGGAGTATCATCAATCACAAAGTGCTAACGTTGTTGTAAGGAATGGGATTTTGAAAATGCCCGAACGGGGCAGTAACAAAAAAAATAAACAAGCATTACCCCTGAATTTGAACCATTTCTAGATTGAAATTTATTCAGAAACTGCTTTTGACTGTAACAGATTTGATCAACTCCTGTGTCTGCATGGGTTTACTCCGGGTACTCCGGAATCCTCCCACATTCCAAAAGCATGCGTTAGGTTAATTGTTGTCTCTAAAATAGCCCTTATGTGCCCTGCGATGGATTGGCGCCCCGTCTGGGGTTGTTCCTGCCCTTGCACCCAAAATTGCCAGGTGGGCACCAACTGGCTGGCGACCCAATGTTTAATAAGGGGAAGAGAATGAATGAATGAGAAATGTCTTCATAATATTTGTAGATTCAAACCTTGTCACAATAACACAGTTTATAGATCTATGCTGCTATCTCCGCTGTTTCAACATGGACTTAACCAAATGCAAATGAAGCAACTGTGCTTTCAACACTGCTGTGTTAACATGTCTGGTTAGGATTAGGAGTTAGGGTTTGTTGTTTGACGTAGTTTAGGGCCACACAGTAAAATATACATCAAATATAAAGGATATTTGTGCTGTTTGAACCATATTCATTACTTTATTTGTCTTAAGTCATTGCTTTTTTTAAACCACTGACAAAATTAGGGTTTCACAGACTGTATTGTTTTGATGGGAAACTCCAGAATATTATGGCCTTTACTTTAAATAATTTAACTTAACTTAATTTTAGGGAATTGTGTTAAATGTTATTGATGGTGGTCACTCACATCCAGCAGTCGGGAATATGTAAGTTGGTGAGATAAGAGAGTTTAGTCGTTGAATGGGTTAGTTTGGTTAGTAGATGAATCCACAAACTAAAGGCAATCAGTGGAGCAACTCACCCCTGTAAGTATGACTTTGCATCGGTCACTTGGTCAGGGAGATAAAGTGTATGTGTATACAGTACTGACGTGTTATGTTCAGTGTTATTGCAGAAACTGTTGCTTGTGACTGATTTGTCTGGACTGCTATAAACACTTGCTCAGAAGATGAGAGGAATATCACATATATACGTGTGTGTATATGCAATATACAGTACATATAGTTTATATATTGTAACACTGCCTTTTTTCCACACAGTCTCCTAACTCGCCACAAGCCAGTCAGCACTCTCTCATGACTGCATGACTGAATCTCTCTGTGTTTTCTCTCAGTAGCTGCAGGTTTGTGCTCTGTCTTTGTGTGATCTTAGGTAGCTGGAGGAGAAGCAGAAGGAGAACAGAATTCTCCCCCACTGCTGCGAGTCATCCTCTGATCTATGCGTGTGCACGTGTGTATACGTGTGTGTGTGCGCGCGCGCGTGTGTGCATGCGAGGCCATTTTTGGAAGAATCATGATTTTCCTCTCGATAATCAAAACAGAAGGAACGAAAGTCCTCACATAGGGTAGAAACGGAAAAGTATCTAGGTGGTGTCTGTGTGTCTGTGTGTGCGTCTTGTCAAATGCATTTCCATTTGAAGACATCTCACTATATTTGTCTGAGTGTTGGTGTTTTCTTTCATCTGTGCAGTGCTTGTAACATGAGTTATGATTTTTCCATTACATGCCTCAAAAATATTAAAGAATATTCAGCTGATACAAAGGGTTGTGAAAGATTGCTTGGAAAGAAAGTCTGTCTGAAAGCTGAACTCTTTAGGTTATCATAGAGATGCATTTATGGCATCTGATTTTGCTATGTTATTTGCAGATATTTACATCCTTAGCTTGTAACAAAGCAACTTATCCTTGAGTTTGTAACATGATCTCAGACCTGTTCTAGTTACTCGACAGTACTCGACACTAGACCAGAAGGTCCAGGTTTCAAATCCCACGTCTGCCAAGATGCCGCTGTTGAGTTCCTTAAGCAAGGCCCTTCACCCACAATTGCTTGGACTGTAATGTTCTGTCTATTGTATGTCGCTCTGGATAAGGGCATTTGCTAAATGAGATAAATGTAAATGATACAGGATGGTGACTGGACCATATGTTAACATAGTCACATGGTCTTTTTTATCCTATGTATTTATTTATGTAATGTAAATTTAAAGAGCATTTTCATAAGAAACTGCATACAAACCGTACTCAAATGCATCAGGAGATAACACTGAAAAGTAGTCGTTTGACTGTTGCATCAAGATGCTGCATAAAGGGTAGCGTTGTCTTGTGAAAATACCCTTTATTTTCATATTACAATAGCATACAAAGTTGAACTTTTAATCATCTTGTCAGTAGTTGAGTTTAATCAGACTTATTAGGACATGGCAATGCGTCAGTTATTGGTTGGACAGAGATTGGTTGAGCTTGTTTTTTTTTTGTCTATGTGAACAGTAACTCAAAACAAATGTATTTTTGTTTTCTCATTCATTGACTGTGGGGTAATTTGAATGGGCTGAAAACTGCACCAATAATAAACCAATAATACAAGCTTAAAGCTGAGGCAAATCATTTTCATGCTTCCTGCCACTAACTTGTGATCACATTGTCTTGAGGCAGAGAGCATGATGCAGTTAGCAGCAGGAGCAAATCTTGGATCTGGTTCATTTGCACTATGATGTTTTCTGTGCTGCAGGGATGAGCTGTTGCCAGCTTGCCTTCAGGAAAGCTCTTGAAACTCCACTGTGTGTAGATGTAGTACACTACTACTACTCTACTTTGGCTCCATTAAATCTCAACTGGTTTAGCTGTGATGGTTTGTGGTTAGTCATAAAACAGGAGACACAGACACACAGTCTCACACCTGGCATTCTCAGGTGTGTTGCTGTTGCTAACTGGTGTCTCTTGTGTTTTCCATAGAAGCATATGTTTTTGTGTTCTTCTATTACATATTTCATACTTTTTGTACAGCAGGCAAAGATTCTGATTATCAGGGCACTTCAGGGTACTCTCTTATCGAAAAACACAAGAATACCTTGCATGTGTCAACAACACCCTAGGAAATGTGTGTACTAAGACCCACAACTGACAGATAGCTGGGAAGTCCCAATGAGGAAACAGTAAACAAACTGGTAAAACAATTGTGATTTGTGTGTGTGTGTGTTTGTTTGTGTGTGTATTTGTGTGTGTGTATTTGTGTGTGTGTATTTGTGTTTGTGTGTGTTTGTATTTGTTTGTGTTTGTGTGTGTGTGTTTGTATGTTTGTGTTTGTGTTTGTGTGTGTGTGTGTGTTTGTGTGTGTGTGTGTGTGTTAGTTATTACCAGAGAAAGTAATTCTTGGTGTTTAGTGAAATTTGAGTGCTGAATGGAGAGCTGCTGTTTGTCCAGTTTAGACCCATCTAAAATTACTGCCTTCTCCTTATTATCCACCCACTAAACCATCACTAGGTGATGGCTTGGCTGAACCTTGTGTGCAAATATGTGGGCATAACTGGCAGTACAGGGTGCAAAGTGGAAATCACCAGTCCATCTTAATCATGCGCATGGAATACTTTAGAGACACCGGTTGACCTAACACGTCTTTGGAAACTTATTACAGGTCAGTGGTTCAGATGGTGGATTATAGCGGTAATATCAAAATAACCTTTATGTTATATCAGGAATTTAGGTAGCAGAGGTTAAGATGGCTGTAGCCATAAAATATGCATGTTTAATATATTAAGTGTAATAGGGGACATCTGAAGTGAATAAATTAGCCTTTCAGAGACTGATGAGATTTCATAAGAAGTACATGTATACACTGTTCAAGAACCGCAGTCTATGCTATGGAAATGTAAATTTAGAGGGGGTTTTCACAAAAAAAACTGTATGCAAATGATAATTAAATGTGTCCGAAATATTGTGAAGCAGTTTTCATAGTTCATAGACAATATACAGGCAGTGGGGAGACACACTAAACAGTACTACTTACAATAGGACAGACACAATGGAAAAATGTTCAGATTGGCCCAATATGTTCTATAAGAAAATAATCCATCCATCCATAATCTTCCGCTTAAATCCACAAAGGGTCGTGGCCCGGCCAGTGCCCATTTGGCAACTCTGGCCACAAGGGCAGAAACAACCCTAGACGGGGCACCAATCTAAAAACACACACAGTCACACACTAAGGGCCATTTTAGAGAAACCAATTAGCCTAACACACATGTCTTTGGACTGTGGGAGAAAACCGGAGTACCCAGGGTAAACCCACGTGGACACGGGGACTCCACCAAGCCACCATGCTGCTCTACCTAGTTCACGTATGTTCAAAGCCCCACCTACTCTCAGTGTCATTAGCACTATTCGATTGGTCTTGTTATCTGTTATGTGGAGATTTTGTAGTGCTGCACCTCTATAATAACAGGGTCTCCTGCATCACATGTACAACTGCAGCTCTCTACTGTCTGAACAGTTGTTTCTTTCAGTGTGAAACTACATAAATATCTGTTATCGAATAATTAACCACTGTATAAAATGATAGTGGAGGGAAGAGTAAGTCATGTGGTGTCACTATCCAGGACACAATCCACTGCTGTTATTTCCTAGATTTATTGGTTTGAATAGTGGAGTATGGAATTAAAATACCCTATACTTCATAGTGGGAATGGGGCCTTAGGAGCGTAGATATCAGATTTACACTATACTAATCCTATTATTCTGTTCAGTTTCTTTTCACAGGTTAATTCTATGCTGTGTTAATACATCTGTCTACCTTTCTAATGGGTGATAGCACATCACTTAGTTGTATCCTAGTATTCTAGTATTTATCCATTCTCAAATGTAGGTTCCAGTTTTTTGAACATTTCATTTCCTCTAGGAGTATCATATTCATTATGCATTGTAAAATTGCAGAGCCCACACACATCCGTAGGTAACCCATCATTTACTCTTAACATCTGTCTGGAGATGCCATTTAAGGCTACTGCGCAGTTTTTGCCCTGCTAAAGGTCAAAATAAGGTTATTTGTTATTACCTATTCTCCACACAATAACAATGTTCAGTGTATAGAACTGTTAATGCAATACACAATGGCATTCCAGAGAAATGTGTGCCCCCAACTTTACTGGTACTGGTTTGGGACAATTCTTGTGTCACCATTGGAATGGTACACAAGATAAATGAAAAAAAAAAATGTGGGAGAACGTAAATGTCCTGTACAAAAACCTGTTCTCAACCCCATCTGTCAGTGTTTTGCTGCATATTCAGCAATTAACCGTAACAGTAAAGCCACCTGCCCTAACATTGTTTGGGTTTCCCTTGTGCTGCCAAAACTTTGCTGAGGCTTGGACTCCACCAGGCCTCTGAAGGTATCCTGTGGTATCTGGCACCAGATGCTGTAAGACCTTTAAATTGCTGAGGACATGCCTCCAAAGGATTTGGACTTGTTTATCCAACACATCCCACAGGTGCTTGGCCGTATTTGTAGACCACATCAAAACCTTGAGATCTTTCTCGCTTTCTCTAACATTTTTTGCAGTGTGGCAGGGTGTATTCTCAACACCTCCGAACAGCTAGAACAGAACCTAGATGGCAAACAAGTTTTCATAATGACCTTTCTACTTCTCTCAGTCTAATGATGCACCCTTTGTCAAAGTCTGTCAACTGGGAAAAAGGTCTTTGACTGCATTGTAGAGACACCAAGTAGTACAGTACAGTCGATTCTGAGAGCCTTTTTGTAGGGTAGCAGAGGAAGCAATTTTATACTGTCTTGGGGCAAGACCCAGTGCCTAATCAGACCACACCTGTAATCATTTCCTCTATATCTGCCTTAGACTCAATAAATAGTTTTGCAGTAATCCGGCATTTCTAACGGAGTGCATTTTTTCCATAAGTATATATAGAAATACAAATTAAATTGAGCAGTTGAATACACTGTTAAAAATTAGGGGATGTTTCATTAGTTAAATATATCCCCTTAGTAAAAAAATACTCTAAAAGTTTGAGGCTATCACAAATTTCTTTGAGCAGTATATAAACTGCAAGGGTTATATTTCCTTCACGTTTTAACCTCAGATGCCCTGCTGACTGGTACTCTGGGGTCAGATAATTGTGATTTCAGAAGTGTGCAGTAGAGGTCACTGGTGTAGCACCAGCACACCTGACCACCAACCTAGTGCCTATAGACCTGAATGTTTAGGTTAAACATGCTGTTTCTAACTATTTTCAAATATTTATTACCTTCAATATAGTTTATGATTTTACATTTTAAACTTGATATTACATCTGCGTAACTGTTAAATCTATCATTTCCAGCATTCCAGGTTCCATCCCAGACTTCTCTTACATGCCCCTCTGGCGGTCCAGTCGCCAGCGTATTTAATCCACTCGCCTGTCCCAAATTTTCTTAATAAAATTTAAACTGATCATCTGAAGTGTAGGTAGCCTCATTTTCTCGGAGTTGATCGTGTGACTTGTTTGATCCTTTGTTCACTGTTTGCATGGGGGTGGCTTTTATATGTTATATATGTTAAATGTTTGAAACGGTATTTTAGTAAACCCGCACCAACAACATGTAACCACTTGGTGGCAGTATTGGAAATAAAAGATAAAGAGAGACAAACAGACAGAGGAGAGGGAGACTGACTGCGTGTTTTATGAAAAATACAAGAAACAGGCTCTTATTTTTAATAATTTGTGTGCTGCAGTATAGTGGATAACTGAAGCTTCATACTAAAGCCAAGGTTGCCAAGTAAAAAAAATAATCACTCCCACTTTTTAGCACCATTGTATCTACATGTATGGCAACAATTCCATTGCAGTATCTGATGAATTGTGATGCAAACACACCTCATTCTACATAATAAGGTACTGATTAGGCGATCGATCACCCGAAGCTAATCTTATTTACTGAGCAAGACGTGCACTGAAAGCTGTAATTAAAATATTGATTTCTGAACTTACCTAAGTTAAACCATTAGTATTGTTTTGTTTTAAAAACAGAAAATAAACGTTTTCTTTGTATTATTAGTTGTATCATCATTCTGTACCTTCTTAACGAAGAAGATGCCATGCATTCAAGCTTGGGTTGATGCTACAAATAATAACACAAATAAAACTTAACAACAAAATTACAACCAAAACAGGCTGTTTTTTATGGCTGTTATTTTTTTATTGTTTATTATAATTTTTCTATAATGCATCTTTTAAGTTAGTGCCTAATAACCTTTCACAATAAGTATACATTACTTATATCTTTTAAGGCTATTATTATATGTAATGCTGTGCAACTGCTTAAATGTAAACATTTTCTTAAGTAGATCATAATTATATATATAACAGTAATAGTCATTCCATTTGGAACGAGTGGTCTTAAAGACGTTTAGGAGCCAACTCACAGCAAGAGTTTAGAACCTTAATGCAGCTTCTTGACATTATAATAGTGAATGAGGTGTCAGCAGAAAACCTTAATATAGAAAAACACTGCAATAGACGCTACACCAGAGAGATTTACACTTAGATTTCTAGCCTGCAAATTGATGATAACTGCTACTCAAGAGTGGTCTTCCTAACAAAACCATACAGTCTCTCCAATATGTACAAAACTCAGCTGCGCGGGTCCTCACGCATATTAAAAAATAGCTCATATTACACCAATCCTCCATCAAGTTCACTGGTTACCCATCCCCTTGTGAATACAGTTCAAATCTTGCTCCTGGCTTACAAATCCCTCAATGGTCTGGCTCTGGGTTATTTATCACAACTTTTGCATTCTTATAACCAAGCCAAACGCTCAGGTATTCCGACACTGGTCTCCTGGAGGTCCCACAATACAAACTGGTCACTGCCTGTGGCAGATCATTCAGTGTGATGGCCCCGAAACTGTGGAATGCCCTACCTCAAGCTCTTCGACTCTTCCTTCAAGACTCAGCTTAAAACCCATCTTTTCTCTCAATACTTTTGTCAACATCTCCCTCCTCCAACCCTCTCATAGAGTTTTTCTCTCTATTTCTCTGTGTGAAAATGGCTTGTAAAGTGTTCTTGGGTACTAGAAAAGGTGCTGTATAATTACAACTTATTATTAGTAGTATTAGTATTATTATTGAGAGTGGCCACTGTTTGCATGCTATAAAAACAACTGTTTGTTGCTTGATATAGGAATCATTTAAAAATGAAAAATGGTATTCACTGTGTTGTTTATGCATCATCAGATATCACCTTTATGTTTAAATGGCAGCACGCAGAATAAACATGTATTATAGTAACAGGCCTGCTTACAGATTCAGTCATCCAGTTATTTTGCAGAAATGCTTTTCATTCAAGGTCTTTCAAGCACAATGCTACAAGCTCCACAGTTCTACTGTAAGGCTGTAATAAATGCTGTACGCTTAGTAGAAGGGTGAATTGTGGTTTTCACACCGTGTGCATACCTGTCTGTCTGTGTGTCTGCTGTCAAGTTAGGTCGCTATGACAACTGTGTGCTTTGCCTAACCAAACTGGACCAGACATGTTAGATCACAATGTGTTTATAGTTTAGTAAATATTACAATCCTGTGTAGTTAGTTTACTATTAGAATCTGTTTTCTTTTAATATTTTATAGATTTGCTTCATTTAGTTTATTGAGTTTATGATTAAGATTTGTTATATTTCAGTAAGCTATTAGTGCATTTAAACAGTTTACTTTTTTTTTAGAGAAAAAAAAAAGAAATTTGATATTTGGTAATGGTGACACAGCAGCTCCGCAAGGCTTCGATGAGTTTTATTAATGTGGTTGGAAATGGAATGCTAACATCTCCTAAATCCTCTCATCAGTCATACACACATCCATGTATTTTTTTTGCTGAAATTCCCTATGCAGATCCACGATCCCATCCATATTTCCACATGGAACTTGTGGGGCTCTATATATATGCAGTCTACGTTCTGCTTTCAACAATGATGGCAACTTTACTACTTTATTACTAATTATTACTTTATTATTATTATTTTTTAACAGTAGTTACTTAAGGTACTTAAGGAAACTATTCACCAGCTCTGCTCTCACATGGCGTTTTATTCCCTGTACAATTCTTTTCAGTGTATTACATATTCTGCTCTTTTTATCCCGATCCTTCTTTTTATATATTTACCCACCTCACTTCCCCACTCTTAGCTTCTCCATTTAATCTTGCTGATCCATGTGTAATTAATGACCATCTGGGTCACTGCGAAGAGAGAAAATCAACAGCACAGCAGATGACCAACCCACATGTAAATATCAAACCCTAAATTCAACACAAACCAACGCTGATAATCACAGCCACAGTGGGATACTATCTATGCATATTAGTCATGCTTTCTTACTTCAGTCTTAGGATCTTTATATGTCTGAATTTTGTGACATAGTCATGCTGTGTATCTATGTAATTATGTAACAGAAATATTTCATTTAAAGGATATAAATACATTACACACAATACATTTTTTGATTAAATTTGTTCAAGTAAGCCACATTCACTAATACTGCCATACATACTACCTTTCTTCCTCCGTCAACTTTAAGTATAGTATTGTGACGTTTTTCAGTATTAGATTGGCTTTGAAGTAATGTAACAAAAGCAACGTAACACTACACAGTTTGAATCTGCAACTAAAGGCAACATCGACATAAGAACTGGTCATCGTTGTGGATTGGATTTCCACCGAATCTCATAATGGTTTGTATCACAGAGTGGTGAAAATGTACTTAATTAGATATGTTTTATTGATTTAAGTTTAATTGTATATTTCATCTGTGAAGTTATATAATTAGTTGTCAAGTTAAGTCTTTTAATACAGACTGGTGTTGCTTACAAACTGGTACTACAGGCTAATTTCACAGTGACTAAAGTACAGTACAGAGGAAATCTACAATAAAATAGTATTTTTTTTACAGTAATCTTTAGTTACAGTGGCACTGGAGTGGAAACCTGGAGCTCTGCAGCCATACCTATTTATTGTTACAGAATTCCACTGAGATTAGGGAAGGACCAGTTATATCTTAGCATGACAATGGCCCAGTGCACAATGAGGTCTATAAAGAAATGGCTTGTCAAACAATTGTCAAGTGTAGTATGGAAGATTTTGCCTGGTCTGCACTCAAATGCTCAGGAATGGATGAATCTCCTACAGTTTAACAAAGACTGTGGAATATGTATTTTTTATTTAATATATAAACTTAAGTGGCTGTCGTAGCAGAGAACACAGATATCACATCAGTGTTTTTTGTACATCCACCAATGCGTGTTTCGGGGGTTTAAAAATGTCAAAACGGTTATCATTTTTACATTATTTTTGTTTTCAGTAGTATTGGATTAGTATTATTATCAGTGGAAATATATTAGGAAAAGCTGAGTCATTGCACTGCTCACAAAATGCTAATTGTTTATTGATAGCATGGGTTAAATGCTTGTTCAGTAGTTTGAAAGCTCTCCCGTTTGCTTTCTTTAATAGGCTCTCGTCAGACTCAAAGTGCCATTGTACAGAACTGCCTGACATGATGTCACGGAGGCAATAGACTGAAGTCTAAATTCTAAATAATATAACTGTGTAACTTTATAACTGTGTTGTTTCATGGTAGACCGGTTTTATATCTGTATTTTACTTGAGTTTATTTTAAATAAAGTGAAAGTAAAAAGCAGTAAGCAATAGACAATAAGTAAAGTAGAAATACTGTACTTAAATGGTACTTGGATACCATTAATTTAGTAAATGTGATGGTGTTCATCACCGGTAATGCTGGTATGGATGAATGAACGTTATTACCCATGTCCTTTTCTGACATCGGAGAGTTTATACCAGTGAAGGTTAAACAAGCTCTATAGAAACAAAGCTGGTGACATCAATGCAATAACTGAATTAGCTAGTGCTCTTTGGATATTATCAGAATCGGTCTTTATTGACAATGAACAGGATTCACAGACTAGGAATTTGTTTCGGCATAAAGGTGCACATGAAACATGAAAGACCATCGCACTGGATAAAAATAGTAAATAAGAAAGAAGAGATAGTAAAACAGTATCACACTGTTCTTGCAATCCACTAGATATTGCAATTAAAATGCAGTGTTAAAATGACTAAGGCAGAGTTTTAAAGTGACGTGATTCAAAAATGTTTATTAAGAAACTTCCAAAGACAAAACAATGTTGCAAATGCTATATACATATCGTGCATGCTTTGTTCTTGGACATATATTAATTTGCCAAAATTTTGCCAACACCCGACACTCCTTATGTGCTTGTTCTTTTTAAAAGTACCTTATTATTGACCTGGTTGGTCCTTTAAAACTGGCGTATACTGGTAAGCGTTGTTGCATTCATTGTTGTCATGCTGGAACATACTGGAAATATACAGTAAAATATACAACAAAAATCAACAATAAAAATCAGTTCTACACACACATACTGGTTTCTTATTCTAATGGCCACCTTTCAATCTGAAGAGAATTCAGAATTATGCTAAATCAAAAGCATTACCTCCTAGTGAAATATTCATAGCTATTTCACACACCCATCTCTCAGTTTGAGGGGCTTCTGTTCTGAAATACTTGGGGGGGGGGGGGAAGCTAATATGGCGTGTGTGTGTGTGTGTGTGTGTGTGTGCGTGCGCACGCTTGTGTGCTTGTGCATGATTGCATGCATGTATGAATGTTGGATGGGCTGCATATCCTCCCTGCTGTTTTGCAGGACAGGATTAATGATTAATGGAAAATAGTGACACAAATATATAATGTAAAATAATGATACAAATACATTATAAGGCTTTATATTGCTTTTGTGGGGGTGCTTGACAATAAGACCACATTCTTAAATAAACCATGCCGAATAATAACTAACGCTCTGATGAGAAGATATTAAATCTGAATCTTTATGATCAACACTATATATGTTGGGAGATGAGCATTTTTTGTGCATGACTTGTGTATACATGTCTGTGTATTACATACAGTATATAATTTGCTGTACTAAAATAACTTATTTTTGAAACTAAGTGAACACAAATTACAGCTAAGAAAACAAAACATATTATAAAAACATTGCTACAAACTAGCTGTGATAATGTAAATCTAGAGTACGAAAAGCTGCATTCCTGCATTGTTTTTCATGTAAAGTATTCAAATGTAGGCTATGTTCAAAATGGGAAGATAGCATACTGGCTGTGATAATATATTATGAATTGTGGTGTATTACAGATCATATTAGCAGTACGTGCCTGATTTGGAAGAGTAATGTATGAGAGAGGTTTTATCTGGGTTTTGCACTGATTGCACAGTCTTGGCAATGCTGTGGAATGTTGGCATGTTGTTCTCGTGACAGCAGTCTAGCATCCTCCTTCCGACGCCAACCGGCTGCACTAAGCTCATGCCAAAGCATGCGTACAAGGTGGAAGTGGAAGTGTATGTATGTAAGTAAGTGTAGGTGTACTTTTATGCATGTGTGGGTTCATATGTTGTACTACACACATTATGGCTGTACAGAGGTCAATAATATCACCAGCCTTTTGACTCGCCATAGTTACGTCAATGTATAAAATATTTCTGTGTTTGGCCATCAGATAACTGCCGACACTGTAAGCGGGATTCAATGCCCATCAATGTCAGGTTGTTTAATGGCCGAGATATTCGAGATCATAATACATTATGATAAGAATTAGAAATGTAACTATTGAATCTGAATGGTGTGGCAGTAATCCGCTGGTTTTATCAACAGTCTTGAGTTTGTTAGCTCACAGCTGGTGTGACATTTTTGTTCAAGTGTTTGCGTGTATAGCTTTCACTTGTGATGACCTGATCTCATAGCTGCATCCTCTTTAGGAGACTTGCTTGACTTTCTTGGGTGCCCTGTAGCCGTCTTCACTACAGTTGAACCACTTTCCTTGAAGTTCCTTTTCATGCAATGCAATAATGACTGCACGTTTCGTTGGAGGTAACCATGGTTAACAGAAATGAATTTAAAAGCACCACTATCCATTTAAAGCAACCAGTCTTCTCTTCTAATCAGCATGACAGAGCAATATCAGCTGTAATGTCCTCATTAACCTGTTCTAACGAGATCATCACTGAAATGATGTTAGCAGGCCATTTTAGTGCTGGAATGCAGTATGTTTTGTGATAAGGCCATTTTCATGGCAGGGAATGACTTTACAATTAATTGCAATTCATCTGATCACGCTGTACAATGTTAATACAAAATACCACCATAAACACTGATGCATCAAAACTGGGAGGAAACCCGAGTCCCATGAGTAAACCCACGTGGACACAGAGAGGACATATAGATTCCATACACTAAGGACATCAGCCGCTTCACTTGGGATCCAACCCAGGACCCTCTTACTGTGTTACCCACCGAGCAAGCATGCTGGACAGGGTCGTAACTGTAAACTTCTGTATATACTGTAATTATTTATTTCCGTAAATGTAAAAAAAAGGTTTAGCATGTGTAATACAGTTTATGCTTTGGAAGCAGTGGCATTAGGGATACTACGTAAGGAGTAGCAGCCCACTTGTGTTTTCAGCGGTATTTCTTCCATATTTGCGTATCATTTTCGGGCAGTTTTCATGTGAAAATACCATTTGTATCTACAATACAGTAGCTTAAAAGGACCATGCAACTACGGTCATTGTTTACATCGGTAAATGCGGCGGTTAACCGCCACATACTGGTTGGTCATAATGTGGGGTTACAAGGCTTAAAGCTAGGAAAATTCCTCATGGAGTAGACTAGCCATTGCTTGGCTCTGTTTATGCTGATTAATCTACAGTATTTTATTCACTTGTACCAGCAACATATACATAGCTTGAACACATCTATAGGTTAGTGATAACAGTGTAAGATGTGGTTCCTTTAGATGATGGTGTTTAAGATACTGTTCTTTTAAATAAACAAAATTGAACGAAAATCCCAGGAATTAGGTAGAACCTAAAATATTGAACATTGTATGCTTTATAGTATTAGTTAAGCTGTGTTGCATCTAATTCACAAATGCTAAACATGAAAACTTTGAGCCAAATAGATTTTGTTAAAGACTCTGTTGTTGACTGGACAGGCCCTTCCCTAATCAGTATGAGGTCTTTGTGTGATGCATTGCAGCTTGTGCAGGCCTCTTTTCTCTGCTTACCAATGTCAGTTATAGTGTTTCAACTGTAATTGTATTTTGAACGGTTGGTTGGAATCTGACCTATTGTGGGCCGTGAGAACTTTCGTAGCTGGTAGTGTGGGGTATAATATATAATATAGGGATAGATGCAGAGATGGGTAGTAACTTACGACATTTACTCTCTTACATTTACTTAAGTAACATTTTTGAAAATAAATAAACGTTAATTTGGTATAAATTTTACTCTTAGTTGAGTCCATACAGAAGATTTGTTAGAATTTGGATTCTGACCGCTAACATGTCATCGTTATGCTTTTATATATCTAAACCTAATCGGGCCAGTTTTTAAATTAGAGGTTTCATGCTATAAAATGTATAAAGATGAAACTATTTTTATTTCACCACTAATTTACTGGCTTTAAATCCAGCCTTCTGATTTACTATCAATATTTGCACCTTGTAAATGTGGGATAGGCACTGGATCCCTGTGACCCTGACAAAGCAAAACATAGACAAAACCAACTAAATTAAAAATAACCAGCTTCTGGAATGCAAGTTTTAAGTGGGATCTTTAAACATCCAATTGCCTCTATGCATTGTACAGTATTATACATCTTTAAGTACCTCCTTTTTTATGAGTTTTACATGCATGCGTACAAGGAGGAAGTGGAAGTGTATTTTTATTTAAGTATTCTAAGAATATATTAATTCATTCATTATCTTCCGTTTAATCCACACGGGGTCGCGGGCCAGCCGATGCCCACCTGGCAACTTTGGGTGCAAGGGCAGAAACAACCCTAGATGGGGCACCAATCCATCGTAGGGCAAACATGCACACAGTCATACACTAAGGTCCACTTTAAGAGACACCAATTAACTTAACACTCATGTCTTTGCACTGTAAGAGAAAACTGGAGTACCTGGAGTAAACCCATGCAGACCACGGAGAGAACATGTGGACTCCACACAGAAAGGACCCAGGCCACTCCCTGGGATTGAACCCGGGACCTTCTTGCTGTGAGGCAGCAGTGCCACGGTGCTGCCCCTAACAACATATCATTAACAGTTAAATCATTAAACTAATTGATATCAATGTATAATGTTAACACTTTTATTCGAACTTCAGTCAGTATGAACTACAATAAAAAATACACTTTACAACACTGC
>JAUZST010073333.1:0-21498 GCA_034779995.1 Parotocinclus haroldoi
CGTACAGGACAAAACGTCCACCATTAGATGTGTTGCATTATCGATGGTATAATAACCATTCATAATTATTTTATTTTATTTTAGTCCCGTTATTACAATACAACCAGAAAATACAGAGAATGTTTATGCAGCACTAAAGGTATTAGTATTAGTCAAGTATTTAGTGTGGCCTCCCCTTACAATAGCTGCATCTGCTGAAGCAATGGTATATTTAATCTCTTAGACCTCTAAAATGCAGACCAAAAATGTATAAATATTAAAATGATATATCGCATATATCTTCCTTATAAATCCACACCCTGTCCAGTCCTTCCTGAAATCAAACCGAAATAAAATCAGCATTCGCGTTTATTTGGCCCGTTCCTTCTTCCTGTCGTGATAAAGAAAATGAATGCATGAACTTAATCTAGAATTCTTACATCTTAGGCACTACCGTATCTTTTTCTGACTCTAGACTTAAAAAGTCTGATGAATTCCCTCAAAACGAGCATACTTATTGTAGCATAATTTGATACAGTACGCATTTAATAAACTGATTAGAACATGGCCTTGGACATAAAAGAGCATGCCATGCGATCGACCTCCATGCAGGATGAAATCTACTGTACCGTTTTGGCTCTAATTTAAAGCGTTTATAACTGAATGCAGTAAAAAAGATGTCCTTGTCTGTGTGGCTGTAGCTAAGAGCTGCAGGTTGTTTAAAATAAATACTGTTTTCTTTAACTGGAGGTTACGAGCACTATGTAACTTAACAATAGTACACATTTGCTTCAAAGCTTTCAATCAATGTTTGGTATTTTTATTCAATTCTCCAGGTGTGTGCATGTGAATTTAAGCCCTGAGCTTTTGTTCTGACTCTTTTTATGGATGGGGGGGGGGGGGGTTGTATTATTTGAGCCTTATGTGATTTTGATTTCCATAGCTGTGAGATGCCATTTCCAGGCAAAAAAAAAAATGCGTTTAACTTGCACAACCCTATTATTCATGTAACACTCTCTGAAAAGTCCTTTTTTTCTGCGAGGTGCCTCCTCTTGTTCTGCACAGTACTGGTATTGTGTATACGTAATTTCGTATGCCTATCATCGTAGTGTGTGCGTGTGTGTACGTGGGTGTGTATCTGTAGTGAAGGTGGGCACAAACATATTCCGTTATAATGTGAAGAAAAAGATAATGTATGTGTCACTCTTGCTTACACTGATCTATGGCTCTGCCCTACAACTGTCACATCCTATAAGCCCAAAAATTACACCGGCCCCACCCAATTAGGCATATTCATGAAGCTGCTTTGCATACGACGGGTAGCCGATTGGGCAGCGCCAGGGGTAGAGTGGTGAGGATATGTCACAGCTTGTAGGAGTGGGAATTCACACATAGCAAATCCACCCTGCTTAGTCAGTAGCAATCCGTTTAGTATCATAGTTTGCTAATAAAATCAACCAATAATGATGATGATGATGATTATTATTGTTATTAATATTTTTTAGTAGTAGTATATAGGAAGGATTATGGCTGGAAGGGCATCCTGTGCCAAATCTAATATGTGGATGGTCCAATGTGGCGGCCCTTAATGGAAGCAGCATAAAAGGAATTATTATACCTCTATTATTGCAATTATAACAACAACGATAATAATAACAATAATAATGACATAATGATTATTATTCATATGATGATATTAATGATCAAAATAGTAATGATAATAATGAGAATAATAGTGTTATATAATATTAAAAGTGTTATATATAATAGTGTTATATTATTGTCAATGTCAAAGGTCAATTATCAAAATAGTAATAATAACGACAATAATAGTGCTATATTTTTGTCAATGATTTTATCACTAATCATTATTATTATTATTTGTTGTTGTTGTAATGTAATGAAATTATATGAAAGTATAATCAAATTAAATTGTGAATTAGCGTAGTCAAAGAAATAAATGTATAATTAAATCCTAAATATTCTTTATATGTATGTTATGTATAGAATTATCGGATCAAGGTTCACAAAAAATTATAGAATAAATGTTCTTATATTACATAATGTTTGTGAACAGTGTATAACGTATTATAAAATATTATATCATATAAATTATGAAATTCATTAGCATTTCATTAGCTACCAGTTTCACCAGCATCACATTGCCAGTTTTCTTCTTTACCCCCTGCAGTGATATAGCATGCATGTGGAGCATAGCAGGTGCGCAAATGGGAAATTCCAGGCTCTTGCATAGATGAGAAATGGGAAAGGGTGAAAAAGTGAGATGAGGAGTAAAGAGAGCAGTGAAGACTTTAGTCCATATAGGCAGGAAGGTACCGAAATGCTGCCATGAGAGCGTTGCCTTCCCTCATGGCCCTGAATGACCGTCTTTGTGCTGCGTGCGCGGAGCAGCCTCAATCAGGAATCCTCCAATTAATTAACATCCGGATCTGAGGGACACCATAGCTTGGGTAAACAGCCACTATTCTCTGCTCAAGGTTCCAAAACAAGGGGGCAACAACGGTGCCATTGTCCTGCCACCACTCATTAGGGGGGAGAACGAAGAGACGAAACCTGAGGTGGGGTACGCGTGCATGCGTGGGAGTGTGTGAGAGCCAGCGAAACTCTGAGGCAGGGAGGCCACTTTCACATGATCCCATTACCGTAGACGGACTCCTACTGCATCCTCCATGCTAGCTGCAGACACTGAGAGAGAGAAAGAGAGGAGAGGGAGAGAGAGCGCGATAGAGAGAGAGAGAGAGAGAGAGAGAGAGAGAGAGAGCGAGAGAGCGAGACTGTCATAGCGTCTTTACATCAAACCCTATCTGCAAGGGAGAGCAGGAGAGAGGGAGGTGGTGGGCGCGAGAAAGAAAGAGCATGCTTTGTACCTCATTAACATAGGCGAAGAAGGAAAACACAATAGAATACATTACATCCTTGTTAGCAAGAAGCAATCAATTAGCAGGTTTAGTGCAGTTCCTCTCTTTTGGCTGGGTGAGCGGTGTCATTATGCTGGATTTCTGGCGCACACCAAACAAATTAGTCTGGGTAAATATCTTTAAACCCAAAGTAAGACAGAAACAGGCAACATCAGCAAAGGAAAGCCGCTCAGGTCTATCAACTCGGTTCAAATCTGCAACTCCGTCGACTGTCTGCGGATATGTTAAATCATATATGACATTTTAGGAAGCCATTTTGTTAATGGCACAGGAATGCACTTACAAACCTTGGAATCACTTAGGAGCGAGCTTTTTTTCAAGGTTCGACCCCCTCCACCACCACCACCCACTGTTGCTACTAGAAATAGCTCTTGCTTTGACAAAATGAAAGTCGTGGACATGTAGAGTCTGTGAGTGACAATGGCAATTGCATACGAAATGGTTACCCCCTGTCCCCTTCAGAGATTTATACGCGCTGTTAGCGGCGGATCTTCTGTTCTTCTGATGCTTTTCTGTACTCAGGAAACCGGCCTGATAATGGCCACAGTAGGTGCGCAAAATGGCAGGCCACTCAATGGGCGAGACAGATAAGTTCTGTCTGGAATTTCTCTAATTGTGCACCATCATGACGACGAGCTTGGCTACTTTGATACTTTTATGATGTGGATAAGGCAACATGAGCGGAATCCCTTAGTAGCCTTGTAGTTACATAGTAATTACAATGTAATTACTTTGTAAAACCATGTAGGATGCTGACACAAAAGAATGAGCAATATGTTGTGTATCTGCGGGTTCAATATGTTGGTTCATTTAGTCATTTCTTCTCCTGCCTTGCAATACTCATATAGGGCTCAGGAAACACAGTCGTCACTTGGAATAATTAAGAATAAACAGTTGAAGGCTATCACAGAATTCCTAAAACATCACATTCAAAGTTCTGGTCTGACAACAGACCACATGTAACCTTGTGTTTGAGAGTTTGTAACACGTACGCACATCATTAATTTAAAACCTTTTGAACTCCAAGCAAGCCATGTGTACATGGAAAAACGCTTTGAAAGTTAGAAACGCCACGATCACGCCAAGCAAAAACACTTTCGTTCCACACACCAATATCCTTCCAAACTTCCAGTTGCTTTCACACAAGACCATTTCGGATGAAATATTTGGTGTTAAGAGCAGAACCCTCGTCCTCGTATATCACACAAATCTCTGGAGTCTTTATGTTTTGTGCTGAATAGGATTCGCCTGTTTACCAGCCCCCCTCCCAGCGCCTTTCATCTCCGCGCATATTCCAATCCATTGTCGCATTTAAAAGAGATGTGCAGGTACATTATCGGGCCCCTTATTAAATTCTAATAAAGAACGTGTATGCCGCGGCACTCAGCCAATTTCCAAATCCGTGCCAGGGGTCCGGACGGGCGCCTTATTCACACGTCCGGCCAGCCTCTTCTGTTAATGGCATATAGCCGAGGTGACGAAATGCCACGAGCGAGAGAGTAATTAAAGTCGACCCACTGGCACACGCATTGGTGGATAGCAGTCAGGACAAGCGTCGTGCCATTCCTCTAAAACAGCATTAGCTGGACGGAACGTGAGGAAATCCGTGCACCTTGATGCGCCCTGTTTGAGGCAGAACAAAAGGACACAGAAGGAGGGGAAGAGAGGAAATTGGAATGCAAGATGATAGAGGAATAGGCATGGGGCAGAATAAGGAGAAATGGCTTCTGATGCGATCCCCGCCATCATCCATAGCAAAAGGCTCTGAAAGGCTAAATTGGCACTTTAATAGAGGGGCTTCTAGGCAACCTCGCACAATGTACTGTACAAGCAGCAGTGCATATGTGTGCGCATGTCTCTGCATCTTGATGGCAGGTCGCTTTAACGCTCACCCAGTTGAAAGCTGGATGGAAATCTTCAATATTTAATACAGAGCGAGCGTGTGCACTGCGGAGAGGGGGGTGTTCTAATAATTATTTGTGACAGAAGGCTGTGTGTTGGATCAGGCAGCTGAATGGAGGGCAGTGTGAGGGATCCTTCACTGACACACCAGAAGTGGAACACCAAAGGCTACTGCTGAGCTGATACCTATTAGTTCCTACTAGATCATCTCAGCAAAATTTTGGGGTTACCATGAACTGGTTCTTTTATTATTATTATTTATGATTTATTTATTTATTATTTTGCAAAGTAATTTCATCATTAATTTAAACGCAAACAACAATCCAAACAGTTTTCAATATTCAACGAAATATAATAAGGTTGAAATTCATATCAACGGCTTTATCCTAGTGGTGCTCAGGGTGGGACCAGGGAATCAGAAACACTGAGCAGATTACAAGAATGTGGCCTTTATTCACTATTAGGGTTCATCTAAGGGTAACCAATCCACCTTCTGAATGTTTTCACAAAGGCAAAGACAAAAAGTCATGACTGAACCATGAACACACACCAAACCACCTGGTTCATTACGTTTTTTAGGTAGGTCCCTTCAACGAACAGCCCAGGCCCAGGGTACATCACACTCCCACCACCAGCCCACGTTTTGCCCACACTGCATCCTTGTACCATCACTTCCCATGGTAAATGTGTTACGGTTTGTGGGTGCAAGCACAAACAAACCTGCTTATCTTCCAGCTGAAACCCAATACTGAACTAAACACACGCTAGGAAGCAAAAAATGAATGTATTTAACAGAAGTAAGATCGGGACAGAGAGGAGAGAGAGGAACCGAGAACCCAGACAGAGGCAGTGACAGGTAGGGACGAGACAGGTCCAGGGCAGAACCAGCAGATGAATAGTCCAGGCTCTCGAGTCCAGCCGCAGCAAAACTTCCAGTGAGGAAACAGAGTCTGAGTGATATGAACAGAGACTAAACAAACTCTAAAAATCCGGAGCTGACATCATCTCACAGCAGTGCTTTATGGCAGAGTTCATCAGGGTTGAACTTGCTGAAGGTGTAGCAATCAGGCTGTGGATATGAAGCAATGAAATCTTTCTACAGGGATTTGAACACCACAAACATCTTTCAGCAAGGCTCCAATACCGCCGATGGATTTCTATAGGGTTTAAATACCTCCAGCATGCTTCTACAAGGGTTTCATTTTTAATGTTGAATGGCTTTATATACACTGCTAACAAAAAATTATGAACAATGTAAAAATTCATTTTGAAATATCCCTAAGAAATATCCCCCGACCTAGCGGTTAAGGTATGGGATGTGGTCCAATCTCTGACTAGATACCACTGTTGGGTAACTGAGCAAGGCCCTTAACCCAATTGGTTGGATTGTAGGACTCCATCACGCTGGATAAGAGTCTCTGCTAAATGACTAAATCTATGTAAGTACAATCTGTAGAGTGATTTTTTCCTGTAACCCCTTTTACATTCAGATATTTGTCCTAAACCAGGACATTACTGGTTACACTAGTTGTGTTCACACAGTTTGTCTTTTACGTCCAATTTCACAAAGCAAAATATAGCCACAGGTTTTTCAGAAGATCTTAAAACGTCCAAAAGTCTTAAACCACAATTTTCCCGTGTGATCTGAAAGGGATTCACTTTTGATTAGTTCAAAATGTGTGCATCCTAGTAGTGGAGTTCATTCTAACATTCTAAGGAGTTCATTTTCATGCTAAAACTCGGACCTCTCCTGAAGGTCAGTTTCAAAGCAATTTGACAGCGTTGTTGCCTTCCCTTGTTTCTTTGTGCTGCTAATGTTTTAAATCAACTTCCTCAAACAGTAGCAGCTTTTGTTTAAACCCGAGTCAAATCAAATCCTTAATTTGTAAGAATTTGTACCAGGTCTCATCCTTAAAATTCACCCCTGAAAACACGCACACACGTTCACACACAACTCACGTCTGCGAAATTAATGGGTACGAGCATGTACCAGGGGGGCCCCCGAGTGGGTAACCTTAGAACGTTTTCACACATTTTAATGCAGTATGGCACTAACCCAAGCTCTTTAGTCCAAACAGCTTAGATCATTGATTTATCAGTGGTGAATCATTATCATTTCTCACTAGGCCAATTCAGTGAACTAGGGGTTCCAGGATTTGTTGGTGCTTCTTAGTGGATGGCTTTGCTTAGAAAGGTGCTATTATTAACTGGATGATTGTATGCAGGATTGGCAGTGATGGAGCGAGGGCAGGGCTGAGAGTACATACATGCACACACACAGAAATCCCGAATCCATGGGAATGGAGGCTGCTGAGGTTCAAGGTCAAAGGCAGAATAGAGGAGCCTGCGGCTGCATTGTCAGACTTACCCCACACCCACCACTCATCATACTTGCAGCCCTTGACACACACACTCCTACATATCACCGAAGACAAGTCGCACCTCATGGCAAACCACTTTCCACATAGCCTGCACCAAAGGACCTAGCAGAGCTTTGTGCATGTGTGGGAGGGTGGATGCCGCTTTGCATAGTTTTATCCTGATCTTTTGACCTACCAGAGCATTAAAATCTGTATCTTGTATATAAATATGACAACAATATTATAAAACTGTGTTCAAGAGAAAAGATGGTTAGCTAACTGGCAGGCTAGCTGTGGGAAATTATATAAGCCCCAGCTGGTTAAAAAAGAAACCACAGTTAGCGCTGATGATTGAGGCTGTGATTAGCTCCTTTGTTGGAGGTCTTTTGAGCTTCATTGGTTTCAGAGAAAGGGTTGTCTGATGAGTCCATCCAAGCTTGGCTGAAACTTTGTAGAGAAGACAAACTAAGTTGTGGTGGTCCCCCCGTGTGGGACTCTGCATCAGTGATACAGATCGCTGGCACATATGGTCTCCCGCTTTCAGGAGCCCACAAAGCACTTTCCCATGTACTTCTTCTTTATGTACACTTAAAAGAGTGCTTTGTGAGGTCGCATGCAACAATATGCACATCTACCATCAATAGCATCCCTAATTAGACAGCGTTTTTAATTTATGGACCAGCACAATAATAGATAGATAGAAAACACCTGATACTTTTCTTAGGAGGAAAATGCATTGATAGGATTATAAGCAACACAGAAGATCAAACAGATGAAACAAATAATCAACAAATGAATGTGAACTACTTTATACAATTATAGACGTTTTGAGAGGATATTCAGGTGGTGAAAGACAATAAAATGAGTAGTACTTACAATAGGACAGGCACTTTCACCTAAGAAAAGCGTTTATGGCTTGGCACCAATAAGCAGAGGAAAGTCATCCACACAAACACGAGTAACGTACATGAGAAAGTCACAAAATACATCAATCGTATCATACATATATATATAATTGTTGTTGTTGTTGTTGTAGTTATTATTGAATCTTTAGGAGCTCTAGGGAGATCCTTCTCAGTCCTATAACACATGTATTAGGACCAAGCCATTTCCCCTGGACATTGTTCAGCCCTGTGAGAATCCCAAGTTTAAGGGCCTGAGTCTAATTGCTTCCGTCAGTTTGAGAGCATCCCAGCATCATTGTGCAGTTCCCTCCACCCAGATCCCAGTAACTGATCTGGGCTCCAGAGAATGGACCCACTTTATAGCCACCCAGCAGGCTCGAGCCACATCCATTTCCAAACTGTCATGCATAACAACTTTATTGTGGCCCAAATTGGAGCTGAAAGCAAACAATTGGGCGAGGGAGAAGCAGTGCAAAGCATCTGTTGAAAAACAAAGCCAGCATTTCTCTAAGCTTTAGCAAAGTAGTTCAGATCAATTAAGAGCATTTTTACACTTGTCTGGGGGGTATAGTTTCATCACTGCAAGTCTTTTTTGGAGCACAGATGAATTGCCAGCCACAGACTGATTGTAAAATCTTTACATCAGTACACAATGCACTACGCATTCTGAACAAAATAAGATAGTAGGTACAGCTCTTAATAAATGTCTTTGAGCAATGTTTTTTCAATTGAAAACACCCCACACACACCCCACAAAGCACTTTCCCATGCAATTCTTATTTATTTACACGAGAGCGCAACAATACGCATGTCCACCATCAACAGCATCCCTTATAAATGAGCATTTGTAATTAATGGAAATGCACAATAAGATTACAAACAACACAGATGAAACAAAGGCTCAACAAGTGAATGCGAACCAGTTTTTATAATTACAGTTTAGAGAAGATATACAGGTGGTGAGAGACTCAAATGAGTAATACCTACAATAGGACAAGCGCATACGCTTAAGAAAACCATTTACAAGTCACCTGCCCACATTTGTCTGGAGCACGTTCCTGTCATCCACCAAATCCAAATTCCTCTGCAATAAAGTGCTCCAGCTCCAGTGCTCCAGGGTCCAATGGATGATCCCATGCTTCAGCTCATGCTAGTGCTTGGTGATCCCAGGCTGAAAGAGAAAGGTCCTGAAAAGCATTACTTTTGTTGATGTTGCTCTAGTTGTGATATTGATGTTGCTCCAGAGTGTAGTCATTGGTAGTGAGGTTTCAAACTTCCAAAAGAAAAGTAGTGCATAATATGTGCACTGCGTGGTCTTGTTTTGTGGGCTTGTGTGATTTATGAGCAGGTGTTGCTCCTAGACATTTTCATTTCACAATAACATCACAAGCAGTTGAACGGTGAAAACTGACTCAGTAAACAGAGCCACACTGAACACTACTGATCTGTTTAGCACAACCCATTCTGCTGCGACTGTATCTCTGTGAAGATTAGATGGACGCATGGACGGGCCGATGCTTTTATGCACACGTTTGGAAAATCAAAGTGGCTGGAATTGATTTAGCTACTAATTAGAAAAATATATGCATACTAAAACACACCTGTTTTTTCCCTTGTCTGGTTACAAAATTAGAAAAGTCACATAACAAATACTGACATCAGTCAATGTCAAGTTCAAGTTCAGTATGAAGACTGAGCAACCCCTCCTCTCAAATCCCATCTTGTCTAAAGCTAAACTCCATCTCAGAGGAGCACAGAAATTCCCAGTGGATAAGCTGCTGTGGGAGCTGCCATGTGGAGTTTCTTTGGTCAGTGTCATGGCTAGCCACCATCCTGAGGATTTAGGACTGGTATTAAACCTTCCTCTGGGATTGGCCTATTTCTTTCCCCTGCCTCTTTATTTCTGATGTCGTCCTCTGTTTTTGTTTCTTTTCAAACGATATCATTAATAAAAATGTATGTAGCTCTACTTGAGGATGCAACTTTGACCATCACTGTGTGAGCCGAGATTAGTTTATAATGGCCCATGCTAGAGAAGCACTAGCCCACACCTCTGAGAGCCTCAACAAAAGGCCATCTCTGTCCATTGTGTGCCCTGTTTTTCCCATGAGAGGCCCGTATGGCTGAAAAGGGAGTGTATCAGTTTCTCCTGACATGGATGTTTATTCATTCTGTGGCCGACTGTGCTTGCAGCTCAAAAAGGATTCACCTTACATTTTTTGATGTGTATGACACACAAAAACACACAGACACACATTTTCTGGTGAGTGGGGTACTAGTTATGGGAGAAAGCAGGTGAAAATAAAACACACTGGCATAAGGAGTTCTAGGCATGGTGCATTGCCCATTACGGCACTGGCAGTGCAGGTCAGGCGTGTTCCCGCCACACTTCATAATTGCAAATTGAGTTCAGTGAGGAATAAACCAAAGATTTATCTGGTAGGACATGCCTGAGACACAAACTGTAAATCAGATCAGTCAGTTGTTGGTCTGGTTCCATTCTGGTTCAGGCAGGTTTGATTTATTGGCCCGACCACTGTGTAAGGGGTGAAAACTGTTTTGGGAAATAATAGTAAAACCTCCATGTTTCTACACTTGTATTCCACTTTATCAGTTTCACTTACCGTATAGAAGCACTTTGTAGTTCTACAATTACTCTGCATATTTTTTAAACTCCCTTTACTCTGTTCTCTGGACTGAAAATAGGCCTCCACCCAAAAATCCTGTGTGCACTGTTGAAGGATTAAAGGATGACTAACACAAACTGTGCAACAACAGATGAACTACTGTCTCTGACTTTACATCTACAAAGTGTCAGTGCAGTGCTGAGAATGATCCACCACCCAAAGAGTAGCGGATCAGTGCTGGTCCTGTGGGGGTCCTGACCATTAGAGAGAGAACAAAGTAGGAACTGACAAAGTATATAAGTGCATTACTGATTGGTGTCAGTTTTGATCCCGCTACTGTCAGTGGAGAGTTGTCCTAGTGTCCTTGCGAGTTTCCACTTCATACCCCATTTTGTTCCATCTTTTCATTTGATGATGCTGAGCCATAAGATGGTGGTTATTGTGGTTACTGCAGTATTTATGGATTGAGAAGATTTACTGTGTGTTTTATATCAAGACACTGCTTACAATGACCGTTGCATGCAGTGATCAAAATAGCATTGGGAGAAAGAGAGAAGATCACAAATGAAAAATATTCAATGTATTCAAAGTATGAAGGGATCATTTAATAATAAAAAAGAAACCATAAAATGACTAATAACCCATCAACAACCAATTGATTTTGTATTTCGTATGGTAACAAGCCTTAGAATAAGTAACCATTCATTCCTTATTATAGTATATGTTAATATCATGACAGTTTTGGGGATAAACTGTAACACAGCATGCCAGTCTCACTCTGGAGGGTGCCCTCATCATCTAACCCATGGTTCTTGACCCTGTGTGCGACAATCAACAGAACTTGATAACCTGACTGCCATGTTGAGACTCACCTTTGAAAAGGCTCCATTGTCAGGGTGTAACGGGATGCCACTAAAGCTTGCTTGAGCCACAGTTTTGTGTCTGAAAAGGTTTACTTCTTTATTTATTTTTGGTTTTTCTGTTTTCCCACAATACAGCATCTGCTTTATGTATTATGTATTTCATGTAATAAATGTGTTAAATGACGTGTTAGAAAAAGTAATTGTTTGGTGTTTTTAATTTCCAAATCAATTTCCAAAATGGAATATCTCATCAGAAATAAGTTACATTTAGCCAACAGATACCTTCACCCAAGTACATTTTACATTTATCAGACACCCTTATCCAGAATGACTTACAATTCATACAATCTTCCAATCCATGCAATTGTGGGTTAAGGGATTTGAACCCTGGACCTTCTGGTCCATAGTCCAGTACCTTAACCACTAGGCCACCAAGTACCCAGAGGTGAGATTTGAAGCCTGGACCGTCTGGTCTACTGTCCATTATGTTTACCCTCACAGGTAAACCAGGTAAAGCCATCACAGTCCTCATTTCTTTACCAGTTCATTGTACTGAATCTAAACATGAATGGAAATACCTTTAATAACAGCCCAGCCCTAGCACGCTAAGTACTAATACCCGATCTAAAGACCAACAGTCAGCAATTTTTTTTAGTTTTTTTTAATGCAATCATTACCAAAAGAAGCTGGTCCAGCCTGGTTCAGGTTGGCTACCGGTCTCAAGCTAAAGCTTGCTGTTTATTCTGGTAAACTGACACAGTTTTCTGGTTTACCCAACATGGCGTCATGCCAGCATGCTACTGACTAGCATTCAAGTGTCTAAAAGACAACATTTGCTTTCCTTTGCTGGATTTGTTTAGCAGGATATATTAAGTAATCTTTAAAATGAAGGCTGGGGAAACTATCAGTAGATATAAGAAAAGTCTTGATTTATACATTTTTCGCTAGATTCAGTGATTTTTCAGTGTGTTATTAAAAAAAGCGAGTAGCAACAAATCAAGAGACTTTCTGTACAGACCTTATACATAGGTTTATTTGTAAATATGAATAAAGTTCGTTTGGTTAATCAGATCAATCCTGTACTGAGAGTAAACAAAGAAACAACAATTCATGAACTTAGTACATTACGTCATTTAGCCACATTTAACGACTTTTAAAGCAAACTTAGATATTCTCCTCTCCGACAGGTTAGCAGCACTGGATTTGAAATGTGTGATAAATATTTAACTTAAAAAGTGCTTCTCTCCTATCCAGATAGACTTGAAATATAATAGAGCTTAATGGCTGTGTCCCAAACTACATCTAGAGTAACTGTGGTGCTAAAAATATTAGCTCAAATTGTTACAGTACACAGTGCTTGTGTTATTGTTTTAACACTCCATGAGGTATATAGCATGATTTGAGACACAACTCTCTGGATAGCATAGCCAAGTTAGCTGACTGGCTAGCAAATAGTGCCTCAAAATAAGTTGTAATGTCTGTATTAAAGTCTTGATATTTGATTTAGCACTGTAGCATTGCTTTAACTAATTTGACTGAATTAATCCATACTAGTTAGTTAGACGTCAGCTATTTAAAAATCACAGTTTTCAGTGGGGTTTTTAAGTAGTGAAGAGTGAAAATTAGCATAGCTTTACTGAGACAAGGTGGATGAGAACTCTTTTAAATGATTCAAAATCATTACCATTAGGCACAAGCTCGTGTTTTCAGCCGTTAGCATTTGGCTAATTGTATTTCATTATGACCTAATCTGTCGTCTTTAACCTGAATGGAGCCATTTCCATGCTAGCCTAGTGAAGCTTAGCCACATATTTGTCTGTGGAGTAACCAGGTTTCACAGCAGGCGTGTCAATTGGCAGACTTGTCTGAAACAAAATCATGGTTTTTAGTGTGAAAGCAAAGAGCCTGGTGTCTCTTAGCCCGAGTGTGAGCGAACTGTCAGGAATCACATTTTGGTGGCTTGTTCAGGTCACGCTAGGAGAGCAGCTTCATGTTCTCTCCCTCGCCTTTCTCTTCCAGTGTTTGTCTAGCTATTCCTTTTAAACTCCCGCAGTCATTTCGGCAAAGTCGTGTTTGCTTTCTCCAGACAAAATCGCTCGATTGGCAGGTGCGCTTGCCGGATGCTTCTGGTTTGTAATTAGGTCAGTTCAGTTACACCCATTATGGGCGCTTAAGTAAATATGTCAAGTACGACACTGCAGGTTTTTTAATGGGTAGATATTTTATCGCTGATAAAAAGCAAGCGTGTCTCTTCCTTTACTAGTGTTTCATAATCAAAAATGAAATGGACTGTAGCTAACTAATGTCTTGTGTTATGACCGTATTGCCAAATCATTAGCCATCCTTCTTTTAATGAACGTCCCCCATCTCGGCCATTTGCTAGGCATTCATGGCTCGCATTAGCCCTGTCCGCTATGCTTGATGTTTCATTGCCATGGACGACAGACATGCAAATTACGACGTCGCATTATGCGAGCTCTTTTTGTCTGGTCGGCTTGCGCGGGGAGATTTCAGTGTAGCCATCTGTGGTCTCCTGCTTTCCAAACGTGAGAAACTGGACACATTTGCATAAGAATAATTGACACTTCAAATTAACCCACCAATCACAGAGGATTATTTGTAGTGTATGCGTTGAATGGCGCTGCCATGTTCCGAAGGGGAGGGAAAGAGGACTGGGCATAGGCGTGAACGGTAAACCTTTAGTTTTGTCACATTTTTCCTCAATGTCTCCCGTGGCTGGCTTTCAAACAGAATGCAATGAATATTACTTTAGGTAAAGCGTAGCTTTTAAGTATTCTGAAAAGGCCTGTACTGCTAAATAATTGACAAGAAGAAGTATGTTACTGTCTCTGAGTCATGCATGTATCCTCTACGGTTCTTGTAAGTGCTAGGGCATGTGACCTGTTTTAGTAGACACAGCAGCACAGACTCCATATTTTATATTGGCGAATGAAAATAATAATTCTTGGATGAACTGCAGAACTCTACAGGTCCCCGAATATCCCAATTCAGACATATACACACACTAAATACACACCCAAAATTAAAGCCTGAGTCTAAAACACATTCAGAGTACTCCTTCAGCTGTGTGATCATGCTTTTTATTTCTCTTTGTTATAACAGGCAACCCACATCATGTCAAATAACCATTAATAAGGGTAGTTTGAACCTTATAGTTATACCTAACCATGAATTTCACAATTACCCAAATACATGATGGGTTTCATTATAATCTTACTCCTGTCACAAATAGCCATTGATACATGACGTTCTTGTGATAAACAAACCAAAAGAATAAATCTCCTGAAACAGGACAATATTACAGATGCCTGACTTAGTAACTATACTACCTATTGTGTGTGTGTGTGTGTGTGTGTGTTTGTGTGTGTGTGGTTTATTCACATGCATGCACCAAAATGCAAGGACTCCCCCATCTTGCAGTGTGGTAGAGCAAAGGTTTATCCAGATCTCCATGGAAACGATCCAACATGCCAAGCTGATACCAAGCTAGAGGTGCCCAGGGCAGAGCGAGCAAAGAAAGATTTGAGTGGGGTTGCCAGGGTCTTTGTTACAGTACAGCATCCACATTAGAACTAAGAACTAATATTGAAACTGAAACTGTATCACCACGGTGTGTTTATTAATGTTTTTTAAGGATAGTTTGTTTGATTGCTTTAACATTGTTATCAGCATCAATGGCCATTATATACGTACAAAAGGTTACTTCAAAGCTAGTAACACTCACATCGTGAGAATTAAAAAAAAAAATAGTCATCAAATAACCTAATGCAAATATTTGGACTGTGGGAGCAAACCGAGGCAAACCCTCAAAGATATGGGGAGAACATGCAAATTAAACATAGAAAGGACCCAGATCACTCCACCTAGGGAGACTTTACGGATCAGTGTAACCCAGTGATAAATCTTCTCATATGTAATCACAGTCATTGTCTTTTCTTAGTCAAAGCAGTTGACTGGTGTCTGATGTGACTGGTAACTAACACAGGCACAATAATAATGGAGTAGATATAAACAAAAATATTAAATTAAATCAAGAGCCATGACTGCTCACCCAGTACAAAGTAAAATAGGAAAATAACACGCCAACCCCAGTTTAATACGGTTTGAAATCACTGTGTAATTATTTTATGTGTACCATTTGACTCCTTCCAAGGTTTCTTCCTTTTAACATTTAGGGAGTTTTTCTTTTCCACTGTTGCCCTAGCCTTGTTCAAATTTGGCTTTGGTCTTAAATAATAGAAAATTCTAACGCTACTATTAGGCTGTAAAACACGCTCTACAGTAGAAATAGATTTGACTTTGAATTAATAGAGTTTAGGGTTTTGTGGGACTGGCCCATGAGTGCACAGGAACCATCCCTTTACAAACACCAGTACGCCGCAGGGCACATACACACACCCACTGGCTCACACGGGAACACTGGAGACACCAATTGACCTAAGGACGCACCTATGGAACGTGGAAGGAATCCAGAATAAGTAGGAGAAGCTCTGTACATACGGTCTATACATACAGACTCCATGCAGACATGAGGCGACAGCGCTAACCACTGCACCGCCCTGCCACCCGTCTCACATTCAGCCAGATCAAATATTTATTTTACTTGGACATCATTACCAGCACATTTTTAAGCAGCTAGGCTAGCAAGCTAAATCTTTCACTGCGTATTGAGTCAGGGATACGAGCTTATAGCCTATATAGTTAAATTCTAGGCTAGCATGCTAATCCTTCGTGGATTCAGCAAATGATTTAAAATTATAATCAGCATTTTTACCTGTGCAAATTAGCAAATGAATCCCCTGCTGTTGCTGTGTGGTTAGCCAAAGAGCTGTGTGGTTAGTACAAGAGTTTGGACAGTATGTAACATTTACAGGTTAGCAAACCAAATCTTGAGTGTTCAGCGAAAAATCGGAAGCAATAACCCAAGCTTAATGACCTGCTGTTAGCGGCGTGTATTCAGCTAAGACTTTGAGGTACTAAACTATTTATGTCCACCAGCCAGCAAACTGAAAATCTCCATGGCTTGTTTTCAAGCATCTAGATGTTAGCTAGCTAGTTTTCCAGTTTTTCAAGCATTCGAGAGTCTATGTGGCTCCAACTGTGAGTGTATTTAGACAGCGGTTTGGGATAAGAGCTTACATTTTCAAATCGCTATCATAATAAATCTCGTGTTGCTCTTGTGTATTGATTTCCACATCCTTAGTACAAAAGAACTGGCCCAGTCCAAGGCACAACTGGACCTGGGTTACAAAAGCTAACACACATACATGCACATTCACAGACACACAGTGCTCGGAGGCCTTATTTCTAACCCAACTCCATGTACAAGCTAATGTAGCCCCTTTTCGCCAAGGGGTTAAAAGGGGAATGGAATGTGTGGTAAATGATTTATAATAGCTGAAACTGTTTCAGTGTACCTCAGCTGTGTGGGGAGATGCAGAATGCATGGCGCACTCCACTTTACTTCTATATTGTTAGATATGTGGTGAGAGCACGGCTTTATCTACTTCGACAAGAGATATCTGTGTGAGAGGAAAAGTAGGTCAAGATAGCCCAAGTTTAGGACGTTATATCTGATTCAGCTAGAAATATGGAGTCTTTCATCTGATGTGCTATTGTTTCTCCTTTTTTCTAGGTGAGAAAAGATTGAAGATGAGGTCGAACCAGAGGTGGATTTCCCTCCGCTCTTGAGATTAAAGGTTAGTATCTGCTTTATTCTCATTCATGCTAAATGAGGTAGGCAGAGGGCCATTAGAAAAATAATTAGATTCCACAGTTTGAAAGGCACATGAGGTAGAACAAGAGCTGTCTCTATGTACTTGTGCGGTACTGCGGTAGCCTAGCGGTTAAGGTACTGGACTGGACCTGATGGTCCAGGGTTCATATCCCACCTATGCCAAAGCTGCCCTTAACCCAAAATTGTTTGAATTGTGAGACTGTATTAGTTAAAGACCATAAATGGAAATGTACCTCTGCATGTTTAAAAATACCCTTGATGGTTCAGTGTGATTCAGGCTGGTTATGCTGGTACAATAGCACAGTCTGTCTGGTTGACCAGTATAAACCTGGTTTATATCAGCAAAAGCTGGTTGGTATATAAAGCTGACCAGCAAACCAGTGTTCAACATACAACATAAGCTAGTTATTTTGGTGAGCGACCACGCTGGGTTCCTCTCAGGAGTCATATTTGCACCCGGGTGCAAATAACATTGGCGTTTCCAAAAAGCTTCAGGAAAAGAGTGAGTAGAATTTAAAGCTTACACAAGAGCATTAAAAATACCTTTCAGACAACTATGGGACATTTATGACGCTTTAATGTTGTTAGTTAAGAGCTGTTGAAATAAACTGGCCCAAAACCGGCCAGCTAAGCAGACTTGTTTTATGATTCGACATTCGAACGTTTCAGCATATGCTGAAAATTTTAAATCTGGGTGAAAACCAAATACATTTCCACTTACACCAGGGTGCAAATAGTTTTGGCATGCTTTACGGATGAACTCCTGCAAAAAGTATGCGAATATTCATGAACCTCTAATTAGCCAATTAAATTCTTACCTTACAAAATCAGTCAGTTAAGCTATTACTAAAACATTAGGCTGTCATTTGTAAAGCTTCCCAAACTTATAGAGGTTCCAAACTGTTGCACGCTCAAACTGTCATGCTGTCCTGTTCTAGACGTATTACATCCGTAACCGGCCTCATAATCGGTCTGCTAAATTAAGTATGTCATACGGGTCATATTAACACGTTACATTATTCTCTGATGAATTTTCTTAGGTGCTTCTCGAAGGCAGTCGATATGTTGCGGGCCTTAATACGCTATTCATTAGTAGCTATGTGGAGAAACAGCCATGCTAACTAAATGGAGAGGACTACTTAGTTTAATGGATCCACTCAGCACTGAGTAAAAGCCCTGATTTGATCACAGAGGAGGATGTGTGCAATCTAAACTCACCTCCTGGGTCATGTCAGGTGGCTTGGCTTATATAAGTGTCTGCGCAAGGTAATATAAAGTATGTGGAGAGTCTGACACAGGTCAAACGTATAGCTCTTATGCACATTGTGCTGAATCAGGACCAGGGAGACTGGGAAGAAACAACCAATAGAGCAGGCTGCAGTCGTCTAGCCCTTATAAGGCTCTGTACTGGTTGTAGCTGTCGAGTTTGAGTGCCACACTGGAAGAAGCAGTCACCTCACAGCTCCAGAGAGCCCCCGGTTCAATTGCTGGTATGGAGTTTGCATGTACCCGTTGTCTGCAGGAGCGCATGTACCATTGAGAACACTAGCACTAGGTCAAGAGTTGTCCTGGATGGTAATCAAGGCCAGCGGACCCAGGGAGTGTCCATCCCGTTTACACTTAGGCATTTAGCAGACCCTTTCCAGAGCAACCTAGAGTTGATACAATCCAAGCAATTGAGGGTTAAGGCCTGGCTCATGGACCTGACGGCAGCAGCTTGTCTGTCATGGAAAACATTTAAGATGCCCAGTGCATCTGTCCTACTCTCTATTTAAATTAATCTGATATCATTTCCAAAATGTAGGTGCTATTTAAACTAAAGAGGAGCCAGACAGGGTTTCCATATGGGAAAAGATGGATTAGGGATTAGCTGAATATTCTTTATCTGAAGGTTAAAATCATTTTTTTTCTGGGAGGGGAGTTGTCTGTACTTTTGTTGTTGGGGATTTCATTAAAGCAACTGGAAAGCTGCAAATGGACCAGTGCACATTTAAGGCAGGGTATAAAACAAGACTGTGTTTCAACAAGTGAAGCAGGGCTAGCACACTACATGTGACAGCAGGCTTCAAAAGAAAATAGCATATTGGTAGTTGTTAACTTGTCCCCAAAGAACAAACCTGTCCTATTATTTTAATAACATCATCTAAAGTGTTTAATTTTCAAACACAATTCTAGGAGTACAGACTACTTTGGCGTTGGCGGGTCAGGTGAATCTTCTCAATCTAGCAAATCACAAATACAAGACATGAACATTGTAAAAAGGTATTTCGATTTTTGGATCCTCAACCATTTTAAACTGTTGTTGTAAAAATGGTATTACCTGAGCAAGAATTTGAAAACAGTACTTGAATGCACAGTGCTAGGTTCCTGTTTTTTCCACTGTGTACTATTATATAGTAGCATATAACCTAGCAGAGAACCATGACAAAAGATGAGTTTGTCATATCGTCTTTTGTTTCTGTTGAGTTATTAAATATGGACCTGATTTGTGAGTGTTTATAAAACATTGTGGGGGGGTTTTCCCGCACAGTCTCCATACAGTTTTTAAGACTGCCTTTGAGATGTGGCACACAGCCTTGCAGTTAATCAGTTTTAAACCATAGCTGAATTGCATTTGAAAACACAAGGACCATAGGCAAAGAAAAGAGGATTCAATATACAATATTTTTCACCCACCCCCACAGATCTTCCATATTTGCAATTGTTCTTCTCACTGCCATTTTGTGGAAACTTAATACTCTTGTCGACGACTGTTTGAGGAGGGGAAGCTGGTGAAATCCGACCACATTTTCTCTGTCTCACTTCTGAGAAAATCTAGAAGTAGAACCAAAGAGAAGTCTAAAATGCAAGATCTTCCCATACCAATGTTTTTCAGACAAAAAACGTCTTATCAGGTTATAGGGACGGTAAGAAAATCCATGTGAGAAGACTCAGGGTGCAGTGGAACAAAGGTGAACCTGAAATGGGGAGGACACATGTCAGCCATAATTGTTGTCCTCTTTGTTGACGGAGAATGCATGGCAATGTTAAGATCTATTACATTCATGTTCCGCAAAGCAGTAGAGTCAGTTACTAAATGGATCTGCTCTGATGTAGCCTACACCGATAACATGTTTCCCATGCGTGCATGATTGAATATAACTGAGTGTAAACATGTTTAGCATGTAGACCTATTTACAACTGATGCAACCATACATGGTATCACACCATGGTATATCATACATGGTACCACAATCCAAGCATTTGTGCTTTAAGGGTTTTGATCTAGGACCCAACAGTGGCAGTTTTGACAGTTCTTGGACTTGAATCCTGGCCTTTTGCTCAGTAACCGCTGCACCAGATACACACTGGTGCATACTCAGTCACATACTCAGTCACATACTCAGTCACATACACCGTAACTCAATACTGCTTGAAAGGAGATCACATGCTCTCAGATCTGTGCCAAATCGAAATGGTCACAGCGGTCTGTGATGCTAATTACCCAGTTGGTCAGGTGACCAAACTTTAACAAATTGGTCAGAGTTGAAAGCATTGTGAAATGGAACTTTGTTGATATGCATGTTTTAGCATCCAGTTAATTGTCTGTTGGCAGACACCTTGGAGGCCGGTGGCCTCATAGCTCCAGTGTCCCCGGTTCAATCCTGACCTCGGACTCTGGCCATGTGGAGTTTACATGTTCCTCTCTGTGTCCACATGGGTTTATTTTAGGTACTCCAGAATATATTTGTATATATATTTATAGATTTTTATATTGGGCATGCATTTTGGCTATACAGTTGAATCCGGTTAATCGGACCACATCCGATTAAATGTTTATTAAACCTTTATTGTAAGATTTACACGTATAACGAACGTACAAACAAAAACTACTGTTGCTTATGAACTTTGTTCGTTGAAAAATAAATTTGCAAACAAGTTTTTCGAGACGATCTCCAACACAATGTATAGATACTCAGCATGTGAAGTATAATACTGTAAAAAACAAGTTTTTACTGAATTTCAGTCAACGTTTGAAGAACTTATCCAGTGGGATCTGATACCTTCTCTTGACGAACTGCACTTGAACAAAAGTAAAGAAAGTGAAACAAGAAAGTGGTGGGCGTGGTCACCTCCCGCTGGTTTTGCTCTTGTCAGCACAACTTTTCGGATTTCCTGACCTTTG
>JAUZST010073344.1:0-21498 GCA_034779995.1 Parotocinclus haroldoi
CACACACACACACACACACACACACACACACACACACACACACACACACACACACACACACACACACATGCACACACTTGTTAGAAAAGCAAGTGTTGCTCATGTGGTAGTGAAGTTAATTCCCTTTTTAAAGCTCAAGTATCTGTGTCCTGAAAATGCAACAGCTGCTGTAGTCTTGCTAATTAGACATATACATATAACTGCCAGCACATTAGATTATAATATAACATATTGTGTTAGCACGTTATAACATATTGGGGCAGCACGGTAGGTTGGTGGGTAGCACTGCTGCTTCACAGCAAGAAAGTCCCAGTATCAATCCCAGGGTGGAGCGGCCGAGGTCCTTTATGTGTGAGGTCTGCATGTCGTCTCCGTGGGTTTACTCTGGGTACTCTGGTTTCCTCCCACAGTTCAAAGACATGCATGTTAGGTGAATTTAGCTTGACCGTGTGTGTGCCCTACGTAGTAATTTGCAAATCAAGGCACAATGGTTGGCCCTGTTGCCTTTGAGCGCAAGAGACCCGATTGTGTGTTCAACATATTGGGTGTGAGTCCAACATGCTCTGTTAGTGCCCTTTATTCTGTTCTCTAAAAGTCAGGTTGGGTGGTGAAACAATCTCGGCACTGCTGTGGGACTGAACTGGTGGTGGTGGTGTTAGTGTGTGCTGTATTGATATGACTGGATCATTCAAAGCAGTGCTGCTGGAGGTTGAAACCACATCAGTGTCACTGCTAGATCACCAGCCAAAAGTGTCCAGCCACCAGCATCCCGTAGGCCTGTGAGCGCTGGTGAAGAATTAGAGAATGGCTAATTGTGATGTGCAGCAACATATGGACTACTGTTTGGAGATGGAACAGTTGTGATTTTCGCTAATAAACTGGACAGCGAGTGAATTGTCATCGTTTTAAAGCAACATGGCTGTGTATGATTGAATCAGCACAAAACACACTAACATACCATCATCATGTCAGTATTGCCGCAGTCCTGAGAATGATCCACCACCCTAATAGCCCCTGATCTGTGGGAGTCCTAACTATTAGATAACTGAGTAAAAGGGACTAACAAGGTATGTAGATACCCAGATGGACTACACTCTATATATGTATACATGTTCTACTTCATTCATTAATTTTAGTGAAACTCAAACCCCTTCTGTTGGACAGCAGAGCGCAGCATGCCAAATCTCCTTTGAAGTTGCTGATACGCTGCTAATAGACACCCAGTGGAGATTGTGCATATCTTGGTGTTATGGGAGTTTGTGTAGTCGCTGCTTTGAAAAAGATGAAAGATTTTGCACATTGGATAAGCGGCTATGATTGTGCCATTTTGAGCCATGCCCACAGGCATTTTGCACAGAAAATAACCATCCTAGTATTGTTGAATTGTGCAAAAGGCTTCTCGTATGAAGATTGGTCAGACAAGCGCTCATAACCAGATGCAAGTAAATTGGGAATCAGGAACATCACTGACTTCTCAAACATCAGTAATTTCACACCAGCAAGTATTTGCAAGTTTACTTACAATATTTACAGTTTGTAAATCTACTATATCAGCATATGTTATCTGTAATATGTAATCTGTATATATGTTATCTAAAACAACAGTATTAGGCTTTGCCACTAAATGTAGCTCAACTAGAGTGATAAAAGAAGGTATGCACACTGTATGAAGTGGAGACGAATGAGTCGTTTGTATAAAAAACAAATCTTTATAATTATATTTTATTTCGTTTTGTAGAACACCTCATGGTCCGCATCGTAATTTCTTTAGATATTCATACACTTTTTAGATCTCCAAAATTAAATCTCACCCACATGCAATCAGTCACTGACTAAAACCATTTACTAAACCTCACACAAACAGCTACACTTATTAAATGCCACTCACATTCACTCACTGTCACTTAATCTATCACACTAACAGACACACGCAGACACACATACACACAATGAACCTCACTGACATCACACACTAAATCTAATTTACTCATTAAACATTATTCACACTCACTCATGCTGTCACTCAATAACACATACTAAACCTCACTCACTCAGACTTACACTCTTGCATGTTTGTGTTTTTATCAGTGTTGGTACTTTGCTATAACATTACTGTAGATAATTAATGCTACTTCTACATCTACACTAGTGCTAAGCTTAACCCGAGTAACCTTAAGGAAATTGGGCTAATTTTGTTTTTTTTTAAAGACATTTGCAGTTTTTGTAAAATAAAAAAAATTCTATTTGGGGACATTTGGTCCTCACAGTTATATGCACTTAAACTCCAAACAGGCACAAAATCACACTGTGTCAGTTTAGAGACACAAACTGACCTAACATGTTTATAGAGTATAGTAGCGATCTGGAGTACCCAGAGAAAACTCAGACAGACATGAGGAGAACATGCAAACTCATCTAACAGATGCTCTGTGGAGTGCTAACCACTATGCCACCATGCAGACAGTTATTCACTTTTAGTGATTGCTAAAACCTCTTACTTTTTCATGATCTCTCTCTCGCAGTCTCTCTCAATCAGATGAATAGGTTCTGACCCAGTTTCATCTCTATATCTTTCTTCAGACGTCCATTGAATCTGCTTTTTCTTTTGCAGGCAAGCAGAAGGGCTTATAAAATTTTCATTTCGACTGCAAAGGGGAGAACAAGCAGTAGCAACAAAGCAAAATCACCAAAGAGAAAACAGACAAAGGAGTGACTGTCCCATTGTAAAAAGACAGAAAGTGTTCCTTGTTGCTGGAGTGATGGGGCTCTCCAATGAAGCACCTTCTTAATCGTCTAAAAAAGAATAACATTTCAGAAAACGATTCATATTCAGTACTTTGTATTTTAATCAATAAGTAATATACAGCTGTGCTTTTTAGAAATAATATTAACAATAGCATAACAAACTTCACTGGAATTGACTGTTTGTCAATTGACCCATTGTCACACTTTAAACTTGAGCTGAAGGACAGTTATAAATATTAAAGGAAACTGTCACTCATATTCTTGATACTTTTTCACAAACAAATGTACTTTTCTGAACTGTTTCTATAATAAGAATTTGTGTGGAGCCAGTACACATTACTTTTACAGAATGTAGCAGATTCACAATGTAAAAACACAAACGTATAAAGATAACATTTCATAATAATTTGGATTAAAATGGCCAGATCTTACAGTCAAAAGAAAACACATTACACACATTGCACTGTTAAAAACAAAATCACAAGGATGCTATCTACAGAAATGATTGTTTATTATCAATATAAACTATGCCAAAACATGAAAGATTGCACAAAGAAATAAATATGTTGTTTAATTGCATCTGCTACTCATATGGGACCTAGCCTTTGCTCTAATCTCTTCAGAACTGTCTCTGCTTCATATAGGTGCTAACCAGAACTCACGTGCTTCTGAGCATGAAAAATACTCAATACTTACAATACTTACAATTGCTACCAACAACCATGTCCAGAGTAACTTGAAGTTGTTAAAGAGCTTGCTCAAAGGCCAAATAGAGGCAGCTTGGCAAAGCTTGGATTTTAGCTTATAATCCTTTGATCAACTGTCCAGGGTCTTAACTACTGAGCCACCCCCACCCACGAGCACATTTACCTTTGTTACCCTCTAAATGTACATTGATGACTTTGACATACTGAGAATCTGAGAGTTCAAATTATGTGAAAAAGACAATGTACTGAACTCTAAACCCTGATCCTTAAAAACACTTAATCTGTGCACTGTGCTCCACCAGCTCTGAGGACTATTTGCACACTGTCCTATTCCTGAATACCTAATTACTTAATGTCGATCCACACCGTTTTTACACATTTGCAATCTGCGCTTTATAGTTTTACCTACCTCTGCAACTGTAAAAATCTATATTTATATTGTTTTAGTATTACAGTGCTTATATATTTCATTATGGGATATTTCATTTTGAAGTATCCCCACATATTTTATAAGCATATGTATTATATGTAATATAATATATATATTATATGTATATTAGCATGTGTAGTATATTATTCTTTTATATAGTTCATCTACTGCTTCATCACAAGTAAGGATCTCACACCATACCAGTATCAATGACATATTCTTGAGAAATATTAATTATTGTTTAGTTTGATCTGATTTTTAATTCTTATCACTGCACTCGAGGGACTGTTTCATTATACTGTGCAACATATTACTGGTATAATAAAAATAAAGTCGATTTGAATTGAATTAATACTATATTCTTCGGTCTGGTGCAGTGGCTCAGTGGGTTACACTTTTGCCTCACAAAGAGAAGGTCCTTTCTGTGCAGAGTTTGCATGTTCTCATCATGTCTGCTGCGTATACCCTAGTGCACGCAGTCCAAAGATATACATTAGCTTAACTGATTATTCTAAAGTGGCCCAGTGTGTTAGTGTGTGTACTATAATGTACTGACACTGTTTCTAGGGTAGTTCTTGCCTTGTGCCCTATGTAGATTAGCCAGTGGCTGTCCTGTTACCCTGTCCAGGAAAAAGCCGACAAGAAATTGAATTAATTAATTACTGTATGGAAATTCATATATATATATATACAGTCCATTTGTAAGAGGTTCACACTTCACAGGTTCACTGTGCTATGGGTGTCAAGGTACTGTAACGTGTATATATATATATATAATGTGCTATGGGTGTCAAGGTACTGTAACAGGCAATACATGCTATAGTAATGCTGGCCAAATGGCATTACAGCGCCCTCATTTAGGCCAAAATGAGTCTGCCTCAGGGCAGTTCTTACCTTTCACTTCATGTTCATCTTGCCTTCCATTAATGTAGCACGGAGAAAAGCCATAGCTGAAGCTACATACCTAAGGCTAAAAGTTTACTGTAATGACATATTACTATGCTCCTACAGCATTTTGCCTCAACCTGTTCCCACAAAGCATTTTAATAAGCAAGAATTTGTTGACTCTGTCACTCACACTACCCGTGTGTTTCCAAGTTAAACAGGTTACAGATTTGCAGGACTAGCATTTTAAATGTAGCAGCGATGTTGGTAAGCCTGTCTGCATGCATGTACTTTTATGAGATTGCACAGTGTAATTTATCAGTTGTGTGGCATACAGGCTGCATGTTTCTGTGTCTAGGATCAGAATAGCGAGTCTATATTTTAGTGAGTAGATTAAATCATGATCTGCGTTTGAAGCTTGATGTCACCGCATCAAGTTATTGCTTTCATTATTTTTGGATTCTTTTTGTTTCTTTTGTTACACAAAACCACATTTGTCTTGCTTTTCAATTTTGAGAACTGCAGTAAAGAGATTTCTTTCTTTTGAACATGTTGGGTTTGTGCTTTATTTTCATGCCTCAGCAGACTGTTCTGATGTCATTATAGCTTCATGTAATGTATTGTTTTGACTGCAATACTGAACTGGTAAGACATCAGTTTCCTGATAAACAATTGTAGCTCTATTAATGTTCTCTATTCTCAAACAATACACACATATAAACTTTTCCCAAACATGATATCAGAGGAGATGTGTACTATATTAATTTTACAGAAGTTATCCAATATTACAGAAATCATGGCACATTCAAATATTATATTCTGCTTTTGTGCGTTACAAATGTCCACACATTAAAAAATCATATATCATGCCCTTAGTTTGCTTGTACAAACATCAGTGGAAAGTGGTAAACATTCCTTCAGGAGACTTAAGTGGTCAGGACAGAGCTTGTTTCAAAGCTCCTTGAACGTAGAAGGAAGAAACCTTGGGAGGACAAAGACTCAGAAGGGGACCCATCTTATCCCGTCCCACCATCCTTGGGTGGCCTAGATGTTAACTGACAAACTTCAGTGTTGTCCCAAGAAAATTATAACAACATAGTTACAAAAGTGTGAGGGGTGTTCTTGCTCTTGTGAGATACTGTAAATCAATGAAAAAGACTTGCATTGTCTTAACTATAAGTGGTCTTTTTACCATCTGCAAACCTCACTATCCATGAGCTGTCCTGACTGTGCTGTAAGCACACATTGCATGACTGATGATCTAATTACGCTGGTTACCATCAAAGAAAATTAGCCATTTGGGTGTTACACCTGATCTTGTTTGAGCAGAATCCTGCTGAAATTAAGCACTGTTGAAACTGTTGAATTGTTTATATATATATATATCTTTAACAGTGTAGTCTAAGGAAGAACTGAAGATGAAATTTGAATTAATAGACCATGTATGTCTGCATATGTCTGTTTGGTGCATTCATATTTCATCTACACACAATAAAAACACACTTGCATTAAGTATTAGCATCACATTTCCTATCATTTGTGGGTCAGGGCTCTGTGCAAGACACCCAAGTACTTTAATAACATTGTCAAACCATTTATTTACGGACTTTATTGTTAAATGGCAGAATAGTACAGAAGGACGACACTGATGGCAACATACAACAATATGAAATGCTTGTGGTATTTAGTACAACTAGTTGTACTTCTACTTTTTGTCTATATACACTATATTCCATGTCCGTATGTATTATAACTGTATGAATGTTCATATGTTAACAGTGTTAGCTCATATGTTACATGTTGTAGGCAGTCATTAATGCCTAAACTGCTGGCAACAAAAGTAAGTGCCCAATTAGCCATTTTCCATACCCTGTATTATGTGACTTGTTAGTGCTACAAGGTCTCAGGTGTGAATGGGGAGCAGGTGTGTTACATTTGGTGTTAGTGTACTCACACTCTTTTATACTGGTCACTGGAAGTGCCACATGTCACCATGTGTCAAAGAACTCTCTCAGGATCTAAACAAAGAATGTTTGCTCTACATAAAGATGGCCTAGGCTACAAAAATGTTGTCAACAACCTTAAAAGGAGCTGCAGCATGGTGGCCAAGACCATTCAGTGGTTTGACAGGACAGGTTCTACTCAGAACAGACCTCGTCATGATCGTAGAGGTGCAAAGTTCCCTTATATAGCAGTTGTACTGAGTGTGGGTAAAAGGTGTATCCAAAATAATGGACAAATGGCTATGTATTCAGCATATGTAGTGTTTTAGTGTGATTGTTTTTTCTTTCTCTCTCTTTCTCCTCAGAAATCCAGATAACCTTACTTACATTTCTGCTGTGACTTTCTCCTGGGAACAGCTCGGGGACTCGACATGGTTATGTGGCATGTTATGGCTGATCAGTCCAAGTCAGTGACAGCAAGTGACTTCTAGTGTGAAAACCTTTCGTGCTTGTACTCAGTGCTCAGTGACAACACACTACTTGGTCAACTCTGAATGTGTGACAGTATATTATTGAGTCCTGCTGAAATTAATTACATGGTGTAATACAAATAATCCTCTAGGACAGCTGGTTGTGATTATATACATTGATCGGCCAAAATAATAAAACAGAACGAATAAGACTGCTTATCTCGTTACAGCAGCATGTTAAGCTCTGGGATATAACAAAAGGTAAGTGAACATGTGGTTCTTGTAATCTACATTGGATTTGGGAGAACTGTTACAAGGTGCTTGGGAGGTGTTTTCAGTCAGCAGTGCTGAGTTCCTATCAACAGCGGTCCATGGGTGGGAAAACCACAAACCAATGACAGTGTTGGTGTTTGAAGCTGATTTATGCATTAAAGCTATTTAGGCTATACGATATGGCCCGAAGAGCTACTGTGGTATGTAAGTAAGTTTAATTCTGGCAACATCAGTGCACAACATAAGGCTTCAAGAGTATGTGGCTGCCTAATCACAGATAACCCCTGTCTATATTCAAAGGCACTTGTGTGGTGCATGAGTACCAGAAATAGCCCTTTGGAGCAATGGAAGAAGGATGTCTGACTTTTATTTTCCATCACACAGCTGGGTACATGTGTGAACACTGTTTACCTGGCCAAGTGATGACACCAGGATGCACTGTGAAGAAGTCAAGCTGATGGAAGGCAGTGACGCTCTGTGTACTGTTCTGCTTGGAAACCTCTTGTACAGGCAGCCAGACATTAACGTGACACCTAACAGCTCCCTAAACACCATTAAAGCTGTTGGCTGTTATATGTGCATTGTTTTGTGGATCAAATTGGTCATAATTTTTAGTAAGAAACACAAACCCCAATAAAGACTTTAATTGGTATTGTGTAAGCTTTCCATCATTAAAAATCTGCAAACCTGTTACTTTTCATATTAAAATGAATAGATGATCAATTTGGAAAACCTGTCAGCTAAATATGTTTAGCTAATCATTTATATAAACCATTTGGTGACCACTGTGACCACAGTCTGCATTCCAAGTTGCACACTGCAAAATCGCCATGTGTTTTCTTATTACACAACCGTTAGTTCTGACCTCACCATCTGAGTGGTTGAGAAGCATTCTCACCGCAATGATATTTGTTATAACTGCATGACTATTTCACACTGAAACGGCATCAATCTACTGACATGATGTAAAGAAATGACAGGCTTTACAAACGTATACAAATAATGCCATATCCCTAATGAATAGCTTAGTTGATAGACATAATCTTCAAATGACTCCACATTTCTTTGTATATTCAGGTCAAACTACACTGGAGCTTCTAGTGCTAAGGCAGGGTAGGTAGTTATTATGGGATACGCACAGTCTCCTCCAAAAGTATTGGAACAGTGAGGCCAATTCTTTTATGTTTTACATTTTGTTTGACATAAAAAAAATGAATTCCTTTGTACTTTTGGCAGTGTATTTAGAGTAATTATATTACTGCATAATTATGCATTTCCCAATCAGTTTGAATCTTTTTTTAATTTGACAGACAAAAGTTTTCGGGATAGTTCTGATTTTGATTAGATTATTGAGCCCGTCTCAGAAGCAGCAATGCAAGCCCACACCATGACCTTACCTTCATTGTGTTTCACAGATGAGCTTGTATGTTTGGGATCATGAGCAGATTCTTTCTTTCTTTAGCTTTAGCCTTGCCATCACATTGGTAAAGATAAAGGTAGCTTTTTTTTATCAGTCTGAGGCTTTTCTCTTGACGTCTTGGAAAATACCAGCCTGGTCTTACAATTCTTCTTTCTAATTAGTGGTTTGCATCTTCTGGTGAAGCGTCTGTACTTTTTGTTCATGAAGTCTTCTGTAAACAGTAGATTGTGATACCTTTACTCCTGCCTTCTGGAGCACTTTTTATTGTTTAAATAAGCAGTGTAACAGGACATGCTTGAGCAACCAAACAAACCTCACAGTCACACATTCCAATACTTTTGCTCACAAAAATGGGTGGATACAGAGTGAAATATTGATCTTTTGTCTCATATTCATATTTTAATGTCAAACCCATTGTTTTTTCAGTGTACAGCAAAACTAAAAGAGTTGTCATCACTGTTTTAAAACTTTTGAAGGGGGTTTACACTTTATTCTGGTATAGATAAATAGCAATTACACTGCTCACATAAATTAGGGTATATTTTATCGTGGGGTATTTAATTTTGAAGTATCCAATCGTTTTTGTAAGCAGTATAGTTGTATTGTAGTACTTGTTCATATTGAACTACACTTTAGTTCAGTGTTGAAATTCCAGCCATGTCACAATTTCTTGATGACAATCATTTCCTGAAATGTTTGGGATATTCTGTCTACTTTATTCCTTTTTGTTATACAGTGCTATGCAAATTAGTGGTTTGGCATTGCAAATAGAATGTGGTATTGCATGGAATTTCTGGATCACACTCCTCACCAGAGTGTTTTTGTTCAAGAGAATATTCTGTATGTACCTAAGTGTCCAGTTACGGTAAGTGATGGACAAATGCAGAGCACTGCACGTTGCTTGGTATGCTAATATGAGATAATAGCAATGCACTTTTACTTTGATATTCAGATCTAGAATTTGCATCACCAGGCAGGTTTTTCAAAAATGCTAATCTCTTACAGGTTTCTAATATTTTTTTTCTCACAGACATTTTTCAGTGCAATTACAGCCTCTCCACAAACCCTCCATATCAAGATTGAGACAAATTATTTGAGAAACAAATAAACATGTAACTAATTTGGTATGAATTACAAATTGTTTGATGAAAGTAGGACGCATTGAGATCCTCTTATTATAGCATTAGTGTACTCTGCCTTTAACTGATCTCTGTTCGTGGTTCTGCTATGCTTATTAGTTTGTACAAAACTTTAATCCATGCTAGTTCAGAAACCTTTCCACAAAGCTATTTTAGCCACAGATATTCTTCACCTTCTGAGATGTTTAAATGATGGTGAGGCCATCAAACTGTGCACAGACAAAACCCATTACAAAGGATGTGGAAAATCCACCCAGGCATGACTCCTCCAAAGCATGCAAATGATAATCGCCTACAAAAGGCTATTATTGTCTGCTCCTTTGGTATAAATCAATGCTTTCTAGCAGATCTCCATGAACAAGCCTGATTGTGCAAGACAAATTTAAGTGCACAAAAGACACAGAACAACAGATCAGTGCTTGCAAATGACTTGGATTTGTTGAATAACTGTTGCTTTTTTCACACAATTATAGAAAGGCTAAAGCTGTGAGAGAAAGGAGCATTGTAGTGCTGCAGTAGTTCACCACTTGATACACGCATTGCCTGCGAATCAAGTGTAATTTGAAAAGTTTAATATCATTTCTATTCCTTCAGGCCAAAATATATCTAAAATAATGCCAAAACCTTTAGTGTGCCAATGTGGTGACTTGTAAAAGCAATGCAAACACACAAAATAAGGTCATGAGAGCTAAACAAGACTAATGTTATTGAATGTCGATATACACATTCAGCAAAGAAGTGTTTATCTGCTCCAACTGCTTGCTTCTAATCAATGATGCCTGCAGGCCAGAGAGTTGGAGCTCTTTCACTTAAGTGCTCAAGAATATAAAAAACTGAATACAAATGAAAGTCTTTTTCAAATGATTGTGCACTGACCGTTTGCACTTTTACTGCACATCCCAAATCTATATATTGTTTTTCATTGCATTTCCAAACTAGACTTTTTACTTTAAAATGAAACCAGATTATTTTTAGCCCATTTTTAGCATCAGACTTTTACTGCCTGTTGTGTAACCAGGTAAGGTAGTTTCATCCTAACTTAACCATTAAAGACATTATAAGATATAATTCAGGTATTAAAATTCTGGTAGTAGAGAGATTGTGTTGGCAAAATACCTGAGACCACTAATAGGAATCCTTCTACAGTATTTAGCATTTTTTTCTCAAATGTATTTTTTTAATGAAATATGTTTTGCAGTGTCATGAAAACATGCTGGAATAACATCAGATTTTGTTGTGTAATGTTTGTTGTCACTACAGCAAGAGCAGAACCTACAGTAAAGAATGGTCATCATGCTTAGGTAGTGACAAGACACAGTGGCATTACCTTTACTGTCTGAAACCTTTAGATGTCTGAATCTTGAGTTGCCAATAATAAGAACAACGACCTCATTAGCCCGGGTGAAGATGGCCATCCCAGTGTGCTGCCGTGACGACAGGCGATAGACCTCGATCTGTGTCTTCTTCCACTGGAGCTCCATCTGCTTTTTCAGAAGCCCCTGAATCTGGCAGCCCAGCTTCTCCAGCTCCATGCTGAGCTTGTAAAGTGGTCATTTCTCCGCAGTCGCCAATTTCTGGGCAAAGACTAGAAAAACAGTTACTCCGGCAGGATTATCAATAAAAGCTTTAATTTAGTGACTAAAAAGTTTAAATGGTTGACATTTTACTAGAAATGAATAACTTAATAACTTTTTAAATAACAAATTTCACTAAAACTAAAACAGTAGCAAACAAATATTGCATCACTGTAAGCCTTGAGCCGGAAACAGGAAACTGTGAGCTTTTTTGAACAACTTTTTTAAACACACATGAGCCTACTGATTTGTTATTTATTTCCAACTCACAATATGAAGCACTTACAGTTGGTGAGGATGGCTTGACAGGATAGCTAGTTAGTCATATAAATGAGCATCTCTCTCGCTCCCTCTTGCAGACATACCCACTTAAAACCACTCACTAGAGGATCTATACAAGTTGGGTTAAGGACACATTCCTCTTGCAGACCTCCATTACTTCCTCCTTTTTCGCCTCTGGCATTGATGCATGATCGTCTAAGGCTCTAAGGAGCAGCTGCAGAGTTTAATTGAATTCTGATTGAAGAGATCTCACAGTAAACTGCAAGCTGCTGAATAGCCTTGAGTAGAGTCCTAAACACCACTAATAAATGGTTAATTCACTCAGCTGGCTTCACTCTCGACTCTCTGTTACTCCTACACACTTTAATTCAAGCAGCCTTCTAACCTGTGACTGATTTATTTATTTTGTGGACTCCGTCATACAGATCATGTACAAATTAAGGAAATTCAATAAAATGCGTATCCTCCCTTGGAGTGGTACAAATATCACTCCAAGAACAAGGTGTGCAATGGTCCACAAAGTCACAAAGAAAAACAGGGTAACCTTTTAGCAACTCAGTCCTCTTCATGTTGGCTAATATTGTTTTCATGAGTCCACCATCAGGAGAAAAATGAACAATAGTGTACATGGGAGTCTTTTAGGGAGAAAGCAGCTCTTCTCTACAAAGAATATTGCTGTATGTCTGATGTTCGTTAAATATACACCTCTGTTGATTAAATTAAGCATCTGAAGAAAAGGATACACTGAATTTTATCCCATCAGTGAAATATGGTGGTGATCATGGTTTGTGCCTGTTTTGCTACATCTGGGCCAGGACGAGTTGCCATCATAAATAGAAAAATAAATTCTAAATTATATAAGCAAAGAAAATGTCAGGACATCTATCCATGAACTGAATCTCAGTGGAACGTGGGTCATGCAGCAAGACAGCAATCAAAAGCACACAAGTTGTTCATCTGTCAGCTCACAGTGAGAAGGTCCTGGGATCAGTTCTTGGTGGAGTGTGCATGTCCTCCCCAGGTTTGTGTGCGCACACATTACATTGAGGCACTTTTCTCCTACAGCCCATAAACGCGTGTTGGATTGGCACCCTGTCTAGGGTTGCGACCTGTGCAGTCAGCTTGGCACCAACTCTTCTGCGACCCTAATCAGGATTAAGCGGATAAGATAGTGAATGAAGTTTAAGTCCTGACCTACATCCAGAATCAATATTATGAAGTAAGCAGATCAAGTGAGGAAACCCACTAACTTCTATGGGCTAAAGTCTCTTTTATCTGATGTGCAGGACTGATCTTCATTTTCATTTTAAACAGTTAAAGAACAAATAGGATGCCAATATGGGAACTCTAGTTTCACAACACTGATTAGCAGGCCATAATTGCAACTGCAGTGTCAAATCTAACATGAATCTTAATCAGAATGGTTCACCGGATGTATTGTGCTTATTATGCCGGCACTTCCTTCCAGCCTGGGTCAGATGGTACATGCACTTAGACCTGGCTGGGTTGTGGGATCATCCCTTGGTGCTGCAACAATGACCTTTACTTAGCTCTAATACACCTGATAAGGAAAAGTATGCCTAAAATGGAAAAAATGGGTTTAACTGCACCAACCTGGGCTCGTGTATGATCCATTTTAGAAGAGAGGAAATATTTACTGTATAAGCAGAAGAACAGAATGGAAGGAAGTGCTAGATACGACTCGTTCCTTCTTTTTATACATGGCATATCAATTCAGTCAATCACATTCCAGAAACTCATTTAGGTATGCAGACAAGGTAAAAACGACCTGCTAAAGTTCAAACCAAGAATCAAAATGGGATGAAAGGTACTTGAAGCTACTTTGAATGTGGTATGACTGTTGACGCTAGACCGGCTGATCTAAGTACTGAGATACTGGGACTTTCAGGTACAGCCATCTTTAAGTATTATATAAATAATGGCCATTAAAAAGGTTTTTGGGGACAAAAATGCCTTGTTGATATCAGAGGTCAGTACAGAATAGCCAGACTTTTTCAAGCTGGTAGCATGGCAACAGTAATTTAGTAACAGTAAGTAAATAATTTGGGATATGGTGGAATGGGGGTTTCACATTATGGATATGTAGCTGACAAATCTACAACAACTGAACGATGTTATTATTTCAGCATATTTCAGCACCTCTTCTCACAACCTAGTCCAACCTTATACTAGCAAGGTGCCTAACGTGGCTATTGAGAATGTTTTCCCTGTTGAAAAGCCAGGGAAACTTGATAGAGAAACTATGGAGACTGATTTCAAAACACTCCACTCTCCACTCTCAAAGCAGCAACATCTCATGGTCCTCATTGGTTTGTTCCAGAGTTCTATAAGAGATGTAAAGATATGAAGTTTTGAATGTTTTTCTGATACACTATTAAAAGTGCCAATATTGCCGAATCACTGTATCCAAACAAATTTCCCCTATCAACAATAGCTTGTCATTTCTCAGTGTCATTAATGCTATACATGTAGATCTTTTTTTTTTTAGGAAAAACACATCCTAGAAGGATAACTTTTAGCCATACCTTATCCTGCAAGATCAAACAGTATTTGAATTAGTTTTCCCTTTCCAAATGTCAAATGCTTGGTAAGCAGCCAATTAGTCCAGTGAAGAGCTATGGATATTGCTATGAATGTCGAAAAGGTATTTAATCATTTACAGTACTAATGTTTGTTTGAAATTTGTTTGGAATATGGGAGAATTCTATCAATTGGACAGAGATAATGAATTGCTCACTCCGGGCCTTAGTTATTAAACATATTATGCATTTCTTAACCTTTAATTTCAAATGAGACACAAGGCAAGGCTGTCCTTTGTTCCCATTATGATTTGCCCTAGAGCTTAAGCCTCTCATAGAATCCATTAGAAAAAGCACAGATAAAGTCAATATAATTTGAGAAAACAACTCAAATCATAGTTTTGTATGCAAATCAAAATTTACCTTCATCCCACTGGTGGTATATGGTAGTGGCTTGTGGGTATAATATTAACTTTGATTAGTCATGTGCAACTTGCTGGTAAAACCTACTACTTAGTTTTTCTTGCTGGTAAAACCTCTAAGCTTGATTTCTTTTTCATCCTTTAAATGGTCTTAAAAAATGTATTTTGTTATCTTGGGATACAATTCTATTCTAATCCAGTGAGTATGTGTGAATGTTTCCATGCCATTCTGAAGGTTGTAAAAGGAGATATATATTGTTCTAAAATAACAAAAAGATAAATAAATAAAACATAGACTGTGTATACTGTCAACTGTACTGTTACTGATATATTGATATATATATATATAACTGTAAAACTATTATACTGTTGATTTATTGTAAGTTTGTACCAAAATTGAATTTTTCATTTTCTGTTTTTTTTTGTTTAGGTTCTTTTGATTAGATTTTTGATTTTACATTGTAGGCACATTTTGCTGGTTCCCATGAAGAAAATGCAACTTTAAATAATTATACATATTACATATTTATAAAAAAAAAAGCAGGGGTGGATGTAGTATTAATTATCTATGATCATTGTTACGTCAATGGTCCCCATAATTTTAGGGTTACCAAGACTCTGTGTGTGTATATGTGTGTGTGAGAGAGAGAGTGCCGCACTCCTGTGTCTCTGCTGATAAGAGTAAAAGTGCTAGCTTTTTTCACAGCTGAAACAGGCTGACAGCTGATCAGCAGTTAACAACAGATCATCATTCTCTAATACATGCACACACACACACACACACACACACACACACACACACACACATACGCACACAATTACAGCTATTTTCAATCAGATTCCCTCAGCTTTTACACTTCTGTGGCGATATGACAGAGCCACTACTTTTGATGTGTGCTGTGATGGAAAGACAACACGCTTTTGATGAAACACCCTTGATTGATCAACATAAATATCAGCTGCCAATGTATAACTCTAATTTTCACAGCTGCCGCTAGCTGAATTTAGATTGAATGGTTTGTGCATTTGCAGATAGCTAGCAATTCAGCACGGCTGCTGTTGGACCCAGTTCAGCTCCTGTTTGTTCTACAGAATAAATGAACACATGGCATGTGGCCAGTACTAATTTTCAGCTCTGCCTTAGTAAAGTCTTCTCTGCCTTGGCTAAATACTCTCACATCTTTTCAACCTGTTTCCCTCGAGATCTTTATGGTGAATCTTGTATAAACAAGCTGTATCGAGTCAGCACTTTGACAGCAAATTCTTCCTTTAGCACTTATACACCCAATATTACACCCAAACGTCAAATATTCGTTAAATTTGCTTTGACAAAACCAACTTAACCACTATAATATAACTCTAGTAAACTCATCATGCAGTTATGTCTCAGGCAGACATGTAAATGATTGCAGGTATAGTCTGATTAGAGACTGGCTCACGAGTTGACATAAAATTGCTTGCGTCTTGACATGTCTTTACAATGCACTCAAAGACATTTTCCCAATTGACAGACTTTGAGAGCTGGCGCATCCTTGGAATTGAGGAAAGCGGGATGGTTGGAAGAATTGCATGCCATCTAGATGGTGTGGGGAGCAGTGGTAGAATGAGGGCATGCACAGACAGCATAGAGGCTCTGGATGGCTCAGACAGATCACCAGTAGAGAGGACTGTTTGATCCACTGACAAGCATGAGCAGCTCCCACAGCTTCATTGTCTACTATCAAGACCCAAGTGGCACTGCGCGGACCATTTCCAGGTGCTTGTTGTCACAGCACCCATTATGTGTCTTGCCATTGACAGTCAGCCACTCACCCATGTTTGCAGTGATGTAGTGAACGAGAAACCTGGACTGCTATGGTCTGGAACTGCCTTTAGCGACAAATCTATGTTCTGTTGGGGATCCAACAACAGTCTGGTTTAAGCATGAAGGCCTCATAGTGAGTGTTTTTGCTGTGGTATGGAACACTGCCCCAGCTGCTGGGGTGAGGGATGAGGACCTTCAGGCTCAACTGCAACATCTGTGGGCAAATGTGCAACAGAACACCATGCAGCTTTTTCATATTGTATTCAGGCTAGAGGTGGCCCAATAGGTTACTAGAGCTTCTATTGTACAGTTTTACTCAACAAACTTAAACTGTACTCTAAATGCAATAACTTATATGTATCATGATTACATTCATACTTAAAAAAGTTTCATTTGATTCCAACTTCTTGGTAAAGTATTATTTTTGTCAATGTTTATGAAAATGAGTTTTTCTTTATTTTTCCTTTGACACATATCTCTGCAATTAAACATACTCAGCCTTCTAATTAGTTCTAGTTAGCACTTTCAGCTGCACCCACTGCTTTTAGGTGCATTTAAGCATACGCTTGTGTAATCTTCTGAACATTTCTTGTTAGCATTTATTCTTTCACACTGGGAGTAGAACGGGTCATAATGAAGACCATGAACACTTTCAAAATAGCAGTTTAATAAAATGACACAGTTACATAAATGTCAGTTCTTTTCTGCCCTGCTAAATAGGACCTCAAGTTTGATTTGTTGCCTCAAGTTTGACTTGACCTGGTTAAACTGTATTATTGAGAAAAGCGGAAATATCTCGAAGCAACAAAAGTTTAACCTTGAAGCAAAAGGCCATTAAAAATCACAGAAAATCGCATCGATTTGAAAGCACTGTAAAGATGATCTGTAACCAGAAGAACATCAGCAATAACACAGTTTCTGTGCAGCTACACACAAAGTGACCATATGGTAACTGTTCATGTTTGCACTCTGAAAAAAAAGGTTTTGAAACTTGTGGTGCATGTGTATAGTGACAATAAAGACCTTCTAACTGTGGTGTGACGTACATCATCAGCATTTTCATGTCAGTCTTGATAAAAGCATCCAGCGGCCTTGTTGTTGCACCACTCTGGAGAATCTCCTTTTAATTTCTTGACTTCTCAAGTATTGTTTCCAGCAGGTGCTCAGACAGGTTCTTAGACCTGTAGCTATGCATAGCCCTAAGCTACAGCTATGCATGGCCATTCATTTTTGGCTCCTTTCACAATCAGAATGACACAAACTAGTCTCAGATGCATGTGAGCTCGTGCTCAGACGCAAACAGTATGAGAAATACAACCAACAATATTTTATTTCTCAAAACTCACACAAACCTGCAAAATGTAACATTTTATACTTAGCTAGTCAAGTACTGTTTATGACTCCATGTTTATGTATACTCTATGTTTATGACTTTATTTTCTCTGGCCTTACCCAGAAGACGGTGGGTTGTCTGGTCCTGGGTTTTTTTCCCCTGCTTTTTCCTCAAGGATTTCTCATTAAATCTTGAGTTCATTTGAAGTTTAGACTATGCTTAAGTAAGGCTGCTTTGTGATTGTGTCTGTTGTTAAAATCACTATATAAATACATCTGAACAGAACATGTACTACCCATTCTTCGCCCACTGCAGTTTAAAAGTTGTGCTGGTTTACATCAGCCCCTTATCCTTCCATACCGTTGTTGTGCGATTCAGTTTGGGGGTGGAAGTTGGCAGTGATGACTGGTTGCAAAAAAAGGAAAAAAAATCTCACTTAACATTGAGGTGAAAAAAAAGTTGCTATTTAAAAAAACTGTGGTAATATGGTAAATATTGATAACGCCTGCTTAATATGGAATAGCCAGATAAAGGGTATGTATTGTTAAATTCCAAGGTTTGAGATGGGAAGTCCTGCTAAGACAGAGCAGTTTAATTGCAAACATTGAAATGAACCTTAAGAACGTTTGTATTGTTGCTGCTAAATTCTGAACATTGTGATCATTTGGTGAGGTGCTTTACCTAAATGCCTAGTATAACCAGTACGTACTTGTAATACGCATGGGTAATACTCATCATCATAGCTCGTCTTGCCATTGTGCAAAATTTTCATTTTATTTTTGAATGTTTATGCATCAGCAGATTATAAACACTAATCCTCAATTTCTGTTAACTTCCCAATGAGTTCAGCATAAAACAAAGGGAGTCTAACATTAAAATTAGGTGGATAATTTGGACTGTAGTGTCGTAGCAGGTAAGGTACTAGACCATAACAGTTCTTTAGTTTAGGTTTTACAGAAAAAAGTGTTTGACAAAGGAAGAGCTAAGAGGGTTTCTCAAGACTCTCGTTTACTGAGGCTACTTTATAGAACTAGGAAGTTAAAAGAAGCACTGAAAAATGGCAGACACCACTAATTATCAAAGGCATATTATAAAGCCCAAATTCTCAAATATTTATTTTTTTATAATTACTGTTTACTTAAGCAACTCTGTTCTGACCTTTGAATCTTTCTCTGTCCAAAAAATCAATTCCATAGCATTAACTGGAACATGAAGCCACTTTTAAACACAAAATACATAAACGGAGAAATGAAAAAATGCAAAAGAACAATATAGCTATCGTAACTTTTGATCCAAATGGATCTTATTGCATCAGTAGCTGTCATTCATCATGGACAAATTCACGTTGGTAATTGGGGTCGATGTTGTGAATGTATGACAACTGTCTTAAAAATATAACAGCCAAGTTTTCTCATGCAAAACAAAGTTCTCCTCTCATGAGGGGGATTGGTGTTGCGGGCAATTGCATCATATAAAATATGATACGGTTAAAAAAGATTGAGCCTATTCTTAACTGCAGAATATCCACACAGTGTCTGGCTTCGGATGAATACACAGCTATACAGAAATGCTGTGTATGCTGTCATAGTCCTGTATCACAACATATGCAATTAATAAGTATTGGTTACATGTAGTGGGGACTGTAGCCTACCTTAACTTAAAATTTGCAGATTCAAATTAATTTAGGAATTTAATTAAATAAAAATGCAGACATATTGCGTTAGTTCAGTTGAGCTTTAAGAAAAGTTGCTTGGTCATCTATCAGTGTTCAACAATATTTTGGTCAGCATTGATACAGTTGCAGTTCCAGTTCTGTGGTCGCTATGTCCCGATGAACCTCTTACCATGTTCAATCACTGTCTTTCGCCAGCACCAATGGAGAAGAAGTCCAAGTGTGAATACAATATCTTCATGTAGCACTTCATAAATTTACATATTTAAGCATGTTGGCAAACAGCTAAATGTAGTTTGTTGTTCTGCAGTTGCCAAGCAAATTTTAAACAACATCCTTCCATGCTACATTCTTGACGTACACTAACAGATCTACAAATCCCAGTCTTTGATGAACTATTTAATTTGTGAACAAACAAAAATGCTTTCCTCAGTATTGGCTTCAGTCATGTTTAAAAAGGTTTGACTCATCTAGGCTCTTTATTTGACTCTTTATCTAAGCTCAGTGTCTGGTGACTTCAGAACTGTAGAGGTATCATTATATCGCACTGGTCTCAAGGCTGAAGGAAGATTGGGATATGCGTTCGATTTTTTTTATTATAAGTAGAGAAGCCAGATATTGTACTTTTTTCAGACATAAGTAAAAGTTCAACATGCCATAAATTGAACCTCTAAATGTAATGACTACAGAGTACCTCTGAACCAAGTCCTCAGATTGACGTGTTGCACAACAAAAATGTGAGGACGGCACAGTTTGCTTTAGACATCAATTTTACCTCTGAACAGACATATAGCCAGCTCACCACAAATGTAACAGAATGTTTGATCTCCTTCAGCTAGTTCTACAGTCGATGTAAACGCACTTTTTGTCTCTGATATTTAGAAAGATGAGCATGAATTCAAACATTACATTGGTAATTAGATGTGAACCAAGGGGAAGAATGGATATTATTAATGATCCTGGTTTTCAGTTGGGCATGATCATTAAAAATACTGGAGATAATGATTTGATTAGGAAATCATAGTGTCAGGGCAGAAAGCTATTTAGGCTTTGGTCTTTACAGAGAACAAGTTTTACTGCTTGTAGTCCCAGCAGTCTAGGATCAGGGGTACTGAACTGCAGTTTGTGATCTGAGATGCCAACAAGAGACATAGTTACAAGGTTATCATTAAGATCTGTTTGACATGCAGTAGTAAAATCAAAGTTTTGACCATGTTGACTGTGTGGAAAACTGAATGTGTTGAATATATCTGAAAGACAGACATCGAGGGGGGTGTCTCATTATTGGATATAGAAAGCATGATGGTTGTTTAAATTAAATAATAGAATCACATACTACTGTAACATAAATTTTGTTAACATTTGTTTCAGAACATGTGCACCACATGAAAATATAAACAATTAAATTACAGAATGGCGAATTTTAAACATTTAGTAGGGAAAATAAGTATTTGATACATTGCCAGTTTGGCATGTTTTCCCACCTACAAAGAATGGAGAAATCTGTAATTTTTATCATAGGCTCATTTCAGCTGTTAGAGACAGAATCTTCTAAAGAACACAAGAGAAATGAGATACCTGTGCTGACCATGAGACAACGTACTGTGAGTGGGGTTAATTACTCTGGGAGTTAATCAGCATTCTAGAGTCATGTGCTACTCATTTTAACCCTCTCAAAACAGATGAGACTTAATTTAGAGTTGGATTCACAATAGTCAGATTGACTCTCTATTCTCAAATACTATATTTCACCAGCACCAAAGAAAACTTGCACTTTTTTCCACTGTATATATATATATGTGTGTGTGTGTGTGTGTGTGTGTGTGTGTGTGTGTGTGTGTGTGTGTGTGTGTGTGTGT